>VDFB02367192.1:0-41509 GCA_007258455.2 Sequoia sempervirens
CCAAGGACAGAATTGGCATGTGTTGTCTTCAGTTTTTGCATAGCAAAAACTAGACAACCTATATGAATTTTTCTTTAAAAATTCCTATACTTGGTTACTCTAATGCACATTTCTTAAGAGAAAATTGTGCCTTGTATATTCTATGAGGTTTGTTGTCATTTTGGTCATTTTCTTTTTGTTTTTGTGTTTGTTTTGATCTTCTTTTTTGTGTCTTTTCTTCTTCAATTCGGGTTTTGGACGCCTTGTTGCAAGTAGGAGACTCTCATGTTCTAAAATGCAAGTGATTTTTCAACTTGTAATCAGCTCTTAAAAACCCGAATTGCAAGCGTATTCCTTTTTGTTTTTATGTTTTAATGTTAACTTGTAATTCAGGTCTTAAGGCCCGAATTGCAAGTTGGGATGCCTTGAAGGTTACTTTTATGTTTTATCTTTTACTAGTAATTGGATCCTCGAAGCCCGAATTGCAAGTAATACCTTCTAGTTTTTATTTTCTTTTAACTTGTTAGTCGGATCTTAAAACCCAAATTACAAGTGAACTTTCGTGTCTTTTTCTTCTAACTTGTCAAGGGGGTCTCAAAACCCGAATTGCAAGTTAGGCGCTTTTTGTTACCTTTTAATCACTCGCGTTGGGGGTCCTGAAGCCCGACCAACAAGTTGAAAAGTTTTAAAAACATTTTATAACTTACATTCACCTGTAAATCGGACCTTAAGACCCGACGGCCAAATCAAAAGAAAAAAAAAACTGACATTTTCACTTGTAATCGGGCCTCTGGGACGCGAATACAAGTTCGCATGTGAGTTTTCCTTCTTTTAAAAAAATGACTTGCTTTCATCTATTTAAGGCCCAACGCGTTTTGAGTGACTTGTCTTGATCATCAAAATGCCCGATTTTCAAGTCGAGTTCTTGCTGTAGCATTCATTTTTGTTTGAGAAGCTCGATTTTGACTTTGTCTTGGCGTGCTTTCTTCTTCCTCTTTCCTGCATTTCTTGAGGAGAGACTTTAATGTTCAGCTAATAGAGTTTGAAGAGGAGTCTTCACCTTGTTTTATTTATAAATGCTGGTTGCAACTTAAGCGTTTTCATTTTTATTCTTCAACTGCGCGTTTTGGGCTTTTCAAGGTACGTTTTGGGTTTTTCTTTTGTTTCTTTTCTTTTCTTTCTATTTTCTATTTCTTCTTGGTCAAGTTTATGATGCATTTTCAAAATGCATTGATAGATAAAAGTTTGCATACTTGCAATCGGATCCTTAAGACCCGACTGCAAGTTAAGAATACATCCATTCGCCTTCAAAACACTCGCATTTGCTTCCATACACTTCACCTCACTTACAAATTCATTTACCTACCTTCCATTCGCCCATTCAAAATCATTCCCTTTACCATATCACGTTTTCATCACTTGTAATCGGGTCCTCAAGACCCGACTGCAAGTTCCCATCAATAAAAAGACACATTTCACTTGAAATCGGGTCTCCAAGACCCGATTACAAGTCTAACTTGCAAGTGATCTTCTCATATCCGATTTCCCATCACTGTCCAAAGCATATTCGTCAAACATCTTTATGCCATAGTATTTCCATAAGTCCAAAACTCAATCAAGTCTTCATGAGATTACTAGTTTTTCAGATCTTGATATTATGGAATCACCCATTGCTTCTAAAGATGTTCTTACTCTTCTGAATTTTCATCACAGTATTTCAGATTCTTGTTCGATGACAGAAGAGCCAGTTTCACCTCCAAACAAAAAGATGAAGGCTAAGTATGATAAATATTTGAACGAGATCGCTCCTTCTCAGGTAATTTCTCTCATTGATGAGATTAGAGACACAGAGATCGGGCATGTTGATATGTCTGAGTTCTTGAAAAGAACGGTGAACCCATCGACTCATGATATGCAGTTGCTTCTCAGAAGCCATATTCATCTAGTTTCTTCATTTCCAGTCGCTGCCTTAGAACCAGAATTTGTGCTTGCATGTGCTTCTCATTTTGATGAAGAAACAAGAACAATCAAGGACGATGATGGAAACGTCATTATAAGTTTGGAGGCTGAAGTAATTGATAAAATCTTCAAAGTACCTGCTGCTCCATTATATGCTGATATCACAATGAAGAGTGTTGTAGATCATTACAAACAAAGAAAAGCAGATTGCAATAGACACATCAGTGCTAAATGGTTGAAGACTCCCCGAACTTGCTTTACCAGATGGCCCAAGTTGCATCGTTCTGATTTCATTGAAGAAATAGGTGATATGATTACACTTCTCAGCAGATTAGCAGGTTTGAAATTCTCTAATGTATTTGAAATTTGGATGTACAAGTACATCGTGGTTATGAGGAAAGGACAATCTCATATTTTCTAGGGAGAATTTATCAGTGACAACTTGTGTAGACAATTGGCACAAGTTCATACTACCTACACCTTTTATATGAATTCTTATTTGGTGTATATTGTTGCATCTCTCAGATAGTTTCCTGGTCTTTCTACAAAGGGGAATAGATCATTAGTGCCAGTCTGGGAATATTATGATCAGCTAACTCTGAAGCCCAGTAGGCATCATTACAGAAGAGTACAGGATGCTTTCTTTGGTTACTTTATGTGTCTCTTTGACAAAACACTCAAGATGAGAAGAGTTTCTGAAGCAGCCTGGGAGAAAGTAAATGAATATGGTTGCTTGTTTCTGCAATTTCCTACTTTCACTTATATGAGAGTTGGATGTTTTACTAGACAGCCATACATGTTGCCTCGATACCCTACTGACAGAATTCTTTTGATGGAGTTAGCAAGACAGCCGATGGTCGTACATTTTGTACAACTTGCTAGTCACAAGTTGGGTATTACTATTTCTTCTCACAATCCATTACAGATTGGTCGGTATTCTTTAAACACTTCTCAAAAAGCCAAAGCAATGGATGCAAAGCTTCAAGAAATCAAGCTGAAGAAGTTCATCGCAAGAGAAGACTTTGATTACCGTGGGATGAAGGATAAAATCAAAAGGGCCTTTGCTCATGTTCATCGTCTTGAAGATATCTAGGTGGATCTTCGTACTGAAGAAGATATAAGGAGGATGGATTACAGCAGACTTACCTTAGAACAAATTGTGGATCTTAACTTGACCAAAATCCCTAAAGGAATGGTAGATGATGGAGAAATCCTAGATCCAAAATACATTGAACAAAGAGTTGCAGAAGCTCCTTTCCCGTCCCCACAATGGTCTAAAAAGGAGTGTGATTCCATCCTTGATCGTTTTCAGTCCATCCTCGCTAATACCAATGCTTGGTTGAAAGATAATAATGTCAAAACCATCAAAATCAAAAGTGATGCAGAGAATGATTTGGCTGGTCCAGTCGGGCAAAGATCTGAAATCAGAGACAAATCTAAGGAAGGTGCTTCTTCTTCTGGCATGAGAATCAAGTTAAGGGTCAGCAGAGCTTTGGTAATTCCTCCATCAGAAGTATCCACAAAAGGGAAAGAAACATCACAGGTACAGGTACATGTTCTTACTGATGAAGATGATACTTATGAAGAAAATGCACCAGAATCACCTCCTTCAACAGTCTCAAATTCTCCTCATACAGTTATTCCACAAATACCTATGGATATTGGTACAGATGTATTTGTAAATCCTGTAGAATCAAGAACGACTGTTGATGCTAGTATGGAGATTCCTGTTGGAACTTTTCATGAAGATTTGGAGAGAATTTTTGATGATAATTCTTCTTATGTCACCACTTCCAGCATTCCTCTATCTGAGATTGATACTTCAGCTTTGAATTTTGATAAGTTTATGACAGAAATAAATCATGAGCAGCCATCTAAACAAATCCCTGTTGCAATTCAAACTGATACTTCTCCTAAGGTGACAACTATGATACAGGTAGAGCCAGTTTCTTCAGAAATCACGGTTGTTGTCTCTAATGTAAGCTCATTAGAATTACCCTCATGGCTGAGTTCAATTACGCACAAAAGGAAAAAGCAGGAAATCTCTCCTGATGTATTTGATTTCAAACAAATTACAAAACCAAAATCTAGGGCTACAAAGAGAGCTAAGAAGGTCTCACGAGTGGTAATAGATGAAAATAAAATGAGATATGCAGAGATAGCTGAGCCATTATCTGAGAAGCCACCTGAAGAAATGCAGCTATCAAATTACAGGCTTACTAAAGTTGAGCTTGGCAAACAAACACATTTTGGTCTTATGCATGATGCCACAGATTCAGTAGCCTCATTGGTTCAGAGATATGATGAATTACTAACAAAGAAAAGTGAGCTTAAAGAGAAGAATTCACAGCTCATCTCAGTGATTCAGAAGATAACAAAATCTTCAGAGCAAGTTAATCCTTTAACTTCTTTTACCTCTGAAGAATCAGTCAAGCAATTAGAGAAGATTGCACAAAAGGCTAAAGCAGTTGATTCTTGGGCAACATAGCTGATTGATCAAGGTATGCCAGTGATTGAAAAGACATTACATATTTTGAGTACTGTCAGGGCAGCAAGAGTAAAGATGAATCAAACTTTGGAAGCTTTCAAGCAAAGTCTGGATTCACTTGGAAAAGATTTAAAAATATGGCATGAGATGGATTAATTCAAGCTAGAAATTCTACGTAGCAATTCAATAATACCAAGTAGAGAAAAATATGTAGAATTTGAAGAACTCATGACAAACAAGTCATTAGTTATTGAAGATCTCATCAAAGATGTTCAAGCTACACTGGAGATGAGTGACAAAGTTGAGCAGGACATACTTTCTAGCTTTGGGAAAATGTCTTGCAGGATTCTAAATCACAAAGGAGAATTACTTGAACTGATGTGATTACTACAGAAATAACAACAAATCTTCGTCAAGAGCTAGAATCAGAACAGTTTACCATGGATTCAATTCATAAGTTTGTTAATCATCGAATGATCCTTGATAAAATACAAACTGTCCATGAAAAACATAAAGAAGCAACAATAAGGTATTTTGATGTAATCCTTAAGACTGTTGTGGTTGCCAAGAACACACTAGGCCCCGATCCAGATGAGTTGCAAGAAATTATCAGCAAATTTCAGTCTTTCAAAGCTATGACTGAAATAGAATAAAAGTGTCTCATAACACTTTATCTTTATGTATTTTGTTTTCGACAAGTTACATGTAAAACAAATTTTGTAATCGCAAGTTTTCCTTCCACTTGCAATTTTGTAAAATGTAATTACATGTGATTACATTGCCAGTCAAAAATATAATAAGACTTGTAATGTTGAATAAGTCAATTTCAGTTAGTTAGTGGTTGAGAGAATTTCTCAAGTTAGTTGGGATCCTCCCACCTTTTTCTCAAGGCTTCTCTCCTATAAATACTTGAGGGGGTCTATTGTAATTATCATCTTTTTGGCAAGCAAGAAAATTCTGCAGAATTTTGTACTCATAAAGACTTTGAGCTTTATAGTTATAAGTTGTTATTTTTCAAGTAATATCAAAGAGTTGGAAATTTCTGACTTTGTGTTGAAGTCCTACTTTGCATCCATTGTGTTCTTATGTCATTTTGGAGCATTGCTTTGTG
This sequence comes from Sequoia sempervirens, assembly GCA_007258455.2. Taxonomy (NCBI): domain Eukaryota; kingdom Viridiplantae; phylum Streptophyta; class Pinopsida; order Cupressales; family Cupressaceae; genus Sequoia; species Sequoia sempervirens. The sequence continues at coordinate 5,538 of VDFB02367192.1, forward strand.
ATTATTTGGAGATTGTGGAAAATTGCTAAAGAGAGCTTCAATTGAAATATTTGCAAACTTTGTGCTGTGAATGTTGAAGGTTGAATTCATAATTTGAATTTAGAAATCAAGAAGAATTGCAAGTCTTTGTGCTCGTAATAATTCCCATTTGTAGTAATTAATAGATACATCATACTTGCAGACTTTGTGCTGTCTTGTGCTATATATTGTCATTAAATTATCTTTCAAAAGGGTAGATAGGATCTCAAATTTTCAAGACTTTGTGCTTGAAGATTGCTTTCCCATCCCGGAGGAAGTGACAGAAGTCTTTGAGCTTTCAGGAAACTTCATTTCCTTTTTCTCAATTTTATTGCAAGTTACTGTAAGAGTTTATTTAAAAGTTAATGTTACTTTTCTGAAAAGAGAAAAGAATTTAATCTTTCCTGAAACAAGAGGAAAGGTTATCGTTCCACCCATATTTGTTTTAGTTAGTAAGAAAGGGGGAGCCTTCCCCTAATTAGGAGAGTTTTATCTCACACACTTTGGCTGAAACCACCATTTTGCTAAACCTCACAAGTTTACAAAATATTCAACCAACGGCATGCTTAATTTTTAGCAGTGTGCCTTCAACAAAGAAAGGTGGTCATCAAAGAGAAGGTGTTGCAGATTAGCTTGAATTCAAAGGTTAATTCATCACAACAAGACCTCGATGTGCACAGAAGACAAGCTTAGCAATGATAAATCAAGAATTGAAAGTATTCATCATTAAAAGTTAAAACTTACCATTTTGGAACTACAAGGAATTGAAAATTCAACAAAGAGGAAGGTTGTTCCAAAGTGATTTCTTAGGAGCACCACTCCATAATCATTTTTTCACAATCAATTTTGATATATTTGTTTGGTCACATGGCATGTGAGATTCAATTCCAAAAAAGTCAATTAAAGGAGAATTGTTGCTCACTTTTTGGTATGTTAAAACACCCAAGTCATCATCTTCTCCAATTATCATAGTAAGTTCTTCATGTTTTCATGTAATCAAGAAAGCCACCAAGGCATAATTCAGACTTCAAATAGTAGAGAGCTCTCCAAGTGCGAAGGAAGAGAAAAAGACTTGCCTTCAATGCTCTACTGAATATGCATGCTCCTATGCAAGCAGCTTCCACTAAGATCATTCATTTTCAAGTTTGTATAGATTATAGATTGTGTCTGTATACACTATTTGAAATTGTTGATTGTATATTCAAACCTTTAAAAATGGAGGTGCTCAATGTCTCTAGGAACTCACATGTTGTCAACTATAGGAGAGATAACCCTATACATGGTTTGAGCAACAGAAATAAACTTAACCAATCATGATTCTTGTCAAAAACAGATGGACATTTTCATCAAGTGCTCCAAGAATTTAAATATGTCATTGAATGCATTTCCCTATTCTGTAGCCATATACAAGGATTGTAGATTGTACTCAAATGACAGAAGCATAGTTTTTATAGCAACTTTGGAAGATCAAGGGAAGCCATCTATTTTAGTGTAAATTCTTAACTACTAAAGATATGCAGCCAAAAGAGTTCAAGGGGCACAAAACACCTAGGAAATCTAAGAAATATAAAGAAGGAATGGCCACAATGTCAACACATGAAGAACACAAGTTTATTTTATTATGACTTATCCCTTGGAAGAAAGGGCCAAAATGAAAGTGTATAGATAACAAGCTCTCATAAACATATCCTATGAGACATCCAGAAAAAACCCTTTCTAAAAGAGGGTTCTAGGTAGCCACCTTTTACTATGAGAAAGAGGAAGGGAATGTTTAGGAAATCTTTGAGAAGGAATATGACAAGAAAAGAGCTTTGATGAATATGGGTTGTAAGGTAAATGAACCTTGATTTAGAGGATGCTTGATCAAATGTTATTTTACATAAAATCTATAAGGATTTATATATTGCATTAGTGAAAGACAGTTAGCCAACAACTCAATCACCTATAAAAAGTCAAAATTCAAATAGTTTAAAACACTCTAGTATATCTATAGTTGAGCATTAATTAGTGAATGAGGAAAAAATAAATTTGTGCACACTAATAAAAGAAAATGAGAAAACTTTTAAGACTAAAATCTACAATCTCTTTTGTAAGAATCCAAAAATGGGCTTTATCAAATACCCAATCCATGACATTGATCCTAGCAGTTGTCTTTGAGAAGGAATACTCGCTCCATTACTCACTAACATTCACTTCAAAGCTAGTAGCACAGACTACACACTAATGAACAAGGATGCAAAAGGAGTGACATCAAGTCAGGCCAACTCCCTATTATCTATGAACTCTCATCAAAGAGTGTACCCACGCATGGTTCTAATGTGTTAGCAAAAGTTTCATCCTTGCTCCACAATTGAACCAATCCACTCCAGTTTGCTAACGCCCAGCATTAGATCAATGCAATACACCAAGCAAGGAGTGCAAAAAACATGGTGTCTATCCATTAGTAATCTACTTGCAACAACAAAATTTGTTGCATTATCAATAACTATTTATACTCTATTTTCCACCCCCACTTCCACCAAAACTTATTCCTACAAATCACATAAATAATCTAAATTTTTAATCTTCCTTTAAGCATCAATTGACTTCAAGAAGATTGTGCCACTTAAAGAAGAAAGTAAAAAAATCAGCAGTGTCCTAATTTTTCTCTGACTCCATCCATCAAACATGATAATTCATCCCTTCTTCCTCTAGATAGCCTATTGCTCTTCAATAATGGAGAACACATTGTATTTAGTGTACAATGTCAATTGTTATGTTTCAATAAAATTGGTTATCCGACTATGTATTAATTGGTTGTTGGCTTTAGGTAGTTATAAACATTGGATGCTTGACGGTTGTGTTCTTCTTGGCAAATGTTGGGTCCTTTAAATAGATTTTGTATCGTCAAGGAAAGTAGTATGATCTAGTTGGATCGACTCTGATCCTTGGGTGACCATCTCTAGTCTTCTTCTGTAATAATTTCATGTGTGAATAAAGATATATTTTACTCATATATCTAGTATGCATTGTCGTCTTTATTATTAATTCATGTGTTCATTTATCAGATAGAGCAGTAAACATTTGGCGTAGTTGTCTTAAAACAATTGGGTCAAATTTGAGTAATTCATGCCCTTAGACCTTAATAAAGGCGGGAAGAGACCACAAGGTGGTCAAGACCATGAGATCAGGTGATCTTTATGGATTATCAAGCAAAGGGAACAAAGGAGAAGATTACAAGAAACACTTGAGGAAAATACAACCATATGATTCCCAAGTTAGGGCCCTTCCCAAGAATGCAATCAAGTTGAAAAGTCAAGACAACCTTCTCTAGATGAGGGAAGTCGGGAGACAAAGTCACAGTCCTTCACAAAATTGTACGAGAGTAGCCTTTGGGGCATTGAAAGGTTGTTAATCGAAGGATAAGAAGCTGCGCCAAGGGTATATAAAAGAAAATCTGAAGGCGAAACAAGTGCACGGAAGGCTGAAGTCAAGGGAGGAGTTGAGGATTCCTATATGGCTGAGAGTGCGAGACAAGTATCGAAACATCTGAATCAAAACTCCCTAGCAAGCAGATTCCAAGTGCCAAAATAAGATCACAGTAAGCCATAGCGGAGAACAACAAAAGTCGCCCAAGTTTACAAGAAATGGATTGGAGGATCTCGTTAGGCACTATAAGACTTGTGAAACAATCTGGATAGAAAATGGGAAAGATGATAAAGTAATTTGGCTACGATCTTTTCCAACCACCTTGCAAGGTGTAGCAATTGACTGGTATATAGAAATTGGCCAAACCTCTCAAAGCACATGGGAGAGATTAAAGAAGGCCTTCGAAGAAGAGTTTAAATTGCTTCGTGATGATAGTGAAATAGTAGCAAAAACTTACAATACAAAACAAGGTGAGCACGAAAATGTACGAGCTTATAATTGTAGACTTAAAGAATTTCTTGTAAATTTAGAAACAAAACCAGCCGACAATCTCAAGAAAAGATGGTTCATCGAAGTCTACTTTTGTCATTAAGAAGAAAAATGAAGGTAGTATCACCCTCTTCCTATTTAGAAGCCTACAATTGAGTAATGGACATAGAAAGTGAAAATAAAATGTCCTTGCATAGTAAAAGAAAAACAAAGGAAGATGGAAGTTTGGATGATAGTAGCGACAATTAATCGGGAACGGTACAAGCGCTCTAGAGGGGCATGCTCTGAATGATGAAAGAATTGAAGGCGGAGAAAGAAATCAATAAAGAAACTAATGAACTATGGTGTATTGAGTGCAAAATTAAGGGGCACACAAAAAGTAATTATCCTAAAAAGATGTTTTGTGAGATTTGCTAGGTTATAGGTCATTCAATAAAGAAGTGCCCATACAATTTCAAGACCAAGAGTACACAAGTACTCTTTACGCAAGGAGATGAGTCCACTCCATCAAAGCCACAAAATGCATCTCCAAGCAGTTATCGAAATCAAAGAGGAGGACAAAGCCAAATATAATATGACCCCAAGGGACGCCCTATCATACAATGCCAACAATGTAGTGAATGGGAACACTTTGTGAGGGATTGCTAGAACAAGCAAGGCAAAGTGCAATTATTGTGCAAATGGTGTGGACTTGGAGATCATGAAGACATTGGATGTCTGAAGCAAAAGGCTAGTGTCAACATGATTGATGTAAGGCATACTGAAGTATCGGCCATTACTCGTGCCCAAGCAAAGAAGGTTGTGTACCCAGATCCACGTACAAAAAAAGAATGGCTTCATGAAGCAAAGGTCGAAGTGGAGAAGACTATGGCTAATGAAAGACGTCATTCAAATACAAATGCAAGTGCGGTAACAAATCAACTACAATCAAAGAAAAATATTGCACATCAAGTACCTCAAGCTACTATACCAATTAAAGTAGTGGATATATTACAAAGTATTCTTGAACTTTGAAATCCTATTGTATTGGGGGAGAATATGATGATGCATACTACGGCCCAATTAGAATCTTGTGAGAATGAAGATCCAATAACTAAACCTCCACTATTGAGCAACCAAGTGATTGATCCAATGTTACTAACAATTAACAACTTAACACAACAAAGAAACCAGCAATGGTGAATATGGAGATCCTTCGAAGGGATCTCACCAATACAATTGTTGATGGGGTGTCTAGCATGAATGTACTTTTGGAAGACACTTGGAGAAGTTTGGGCAAGTAGACCATTTGGCCCCCAACTTTTCAACTAGTGGGTGCAAATCAACAAGGTATTAAGGTTCTTGGAGTTTTAATGGGACAAAAGGTAATTATCGGAACCCAAGCATTTTTGTTGAGCTTTGTGGTCATTTCATTAAGGAAGAAAGCATACGACACATTGTTCGATCGAGGTTGGTTGGTAGTAGCGAAAGCCATTCACAACTAGAAAAAGAATACAATCTCCATTGAGAACAAGGGTCGGGAATATGTAAATGATTTAAATAACCAAGTTGTAAATGAGGAAGCAGCTTCCTCCAATTCGTTAGAGTCAAACTCCGAAGAAGAATAAATAGAGAAGCATGATCTAGGTCCGACAGAGCCGAATGACCAAGGGATTCTAGAATTACAGTCATGCTCGGAGGATGAAACAAATTCTCTTTGTGGCCTATTTCACTAGCAAATGGAGGACTATGAGGTATTTTCGTGGACTTGTAATTTTCTTGAAGCTGCAACTCTTAGTGAAGAGCAACCGATGAAAAATTATTTTGAAAAGTTGGACAGTTTATGTGTGTGAGACACAATCAATGGTTGGCAAAAGACAACAGTTGCAAGAGGTATCCAACTTTGCAAAAGAACACAAAATTACTAATGATACACCTCTAAGTACATTAAAAAGTTTAATTATAAGGCCCAACTACATAAAAGGCCCGACTATATTAAAAATCCCGACTACAAAGCCCAATCACAGTAAAAGGTCTAACCATATCGTATGGCAAGAAAAGACTCATTTGCACAAGAAAAGAATTATGTCATACGGTTGGCTTTTCCCTCAATATGCATCGTATGACTACCATTCTACACCATACAACAATATATGAGGCCATTGTATAGCCACATTTACGGCACCATCAAAAGCTAAGGATTGCACTACCCCATTTGCTTATTAAGATTTTACAAACTGCAAGACACAAGGTACAACGAGCATATTTAGTACGCAATCAATTAGCGAAGGGAAGGGAACCGATCGTACAAAAGATAAAGAGAAGGGAAATAAGAAATCATCTATTAATCACATTGTATGACCAATCAATGTGCATAGCATGCAGCCTATACACTTCATCATATGACCCACTCTAAATTATACCATATGGCCAATATTTAATATTCACATTGTACAACAAAGACATTCATTCATTCAACAGACTACATCATGTTGCACCATATGCCAAGCGCACAATACGCTAAGCTCATATCGTATGGTCAAAACAAGTGATATCATACGATCAAAACAATTACATAATGTGTGCCCTCCAATTATTCTCACCGTACGACATCCTCCACCCATCATACGACAACAGCTCTCCATCATATGGCATCATCTTTCCATCGTACAACGTCATATTCCCATTGTACGACAAAGACATTTAATTATTCAATGTACAGTGAGCCCACCAAAAAACAATGTATGGCAAGCTCATTCATACTTCAATGTACAGCTTGCACATCTTGAAAGGTGGAGCTTCTCCATCGTTCAGTGTACAACTGGTAAACTCCATCGTGGGCAATGGATGTATGACCAACACTCAATAAGCACATTGTGCAGATCGAGTTTACCATAGGCGATTTGTTTATTCTTCGCAACGTACGGCCATCAACCATCATACGGCAACTTCCTTCCCTAGTTGCCATCATACATTGGTTAAGCACTCCAAAATCTCTATTTTTTGTCTTCGTCAACATTGTTTTTCTCCTCCAAAAAAATCATGAAAATGATGTGAACCATGAAGTTATATTACCCAGGTAGCTTCCAATGAAATACCAATTCACAGGTAATGACAATATATAGATTTGCACACTAGAAAGAACACAATGTTCACTCACAGCATTGGGAATTAGGAAATTGGTGCTAGTAACAATGACAATAATTAACAGTTTGCAAATCGCACCAAAAACACTAACAGAGTCAATGCTTGACAACCAAAATGGGAATTCCCTTGCTCGATATGTGATGAAGACTGTTAAGAAAAACAGCAAATGATAATATCGTATGGTAAAGTTCCCAGAATCTGGTAGATACCCGATGACAGAGGGGTCGTGTCAATGTGCCAAGTAGCAAATGTGTAGTGGGATGTTGATTCGATGCCAAAGCCAAACAGCAATTTATATTGAACCTACCCAAGATGAAGAAGGTTGTCGATAGAGATGTCTCGATCTAAGACTGATGTGTTGTGCTCCCTGAGATGTGATGTGGCGATTGGTCAATATGGGCTCTATGGATCAACGCCCTTAATAGTGGCGCATCCTACTCTCAGACACAGGTCCACGAAGAGCTTCAGGTGGTGAGTGTGAAGGCACGATGGTCGCCCGATGGTTACTTTCCCATCTAATACTTCCAACGTCGTCGCCTTTACTCAAGAGTTCGGCAATTCTTACAACCTCCAAAAATCTTCCCTATCGAGCCTGCACCTACTCTAGTAGTGTACATGAGAGTCTCAGAGGATCGGCGTGATCCAAGGGCTCCGCCAGATCAATTCTCCCAATCGCAAATCTTGCTAGCATATGTCTTGGTTGCTGATTTTGCAGAGGATTTTGTCCCTACGCAATCATCAAGACGTGGCGTCCAAATCGTGATGATTATTTCGAACAACAAACTCCATATTAATATACATCTCGAGAGTGCCTTCCCAAATGGGTCAGCCAAGTCCAGCATAAGTTAAATTCAAATGTTATTATTAATAATATAAATTTATATTATTTAAAAAATACTAATTATTATTATTTAATATTTAATTAATTCAGATTCCATAGTGTTTAAAAACATTAACTCCCAACCAATTTCAGATTTAGGTCTTGATTAAATCGGGGACATGACATCAGCCACCCTTTTTATTAGATTATCTATAGAAGGGACTTTGAAAACTCAACCAACAATGGCAACTTAATCAACCATTGCTTGCTAACTAGGAGACCTAAAACACCCTAAAACAAATCAGACTTTATTAACAAACAAATTTAAAAAACATAAATCCTAAACAAGAGTATGAAAATGAAAATTAAAAATTTATAATAAAAAATTAAAGATTAAAAAACTAAATGTTACTTTGCTACATTGAAAGGAATGTTCCAAAAATACCAAAAATCACTAATTGCTTTCCTTGTCACATTTTTGTTATCTTTGTAAGAACTCTTGGTTTCTAATGATGGTTGGGAACTACTGCAACTCCATAGCACAACCCAATTCCCCAAATTACAAACTCTAGGCCCAAGGCTAGTAGAACTCAATCCACTTCCACTTCCAAGAATTAGAGAAGTGGAAGATACAAATGTTTGTATCTTTTGCCTTATTTTGTGTTTTTTCTCCTCTTGAAAGTAATCCATCGACATTGTCCCTTTCCTCACAACCTTAGAATGAAACATCACGTCCAACTATGTGAGCAAGATGGTATTTAAGGTGATTAATGCCTCCTAGAAACTCCACGCCATAATATATGCAACACTTGCTTGTTTCTTACTCCCGACCTACTATGCTTCCAAGCAAGGTCTTGACTTTGTGATTTAGGCATTTTTTTTAAGTATAAACCCTACATTAGGGAGAGAGACAAAAAGTAAGGGTTAATTAAAAAATGCAAGCAACAAAGCCAACAAAAATGCAAAAAAAAAAAAAGTTTTTTAAAATGCTAAGTTACTAAATTGGCCAAAAGCTTGAATGTTTCTCACTACAATTTGTTTTGGAGTCAAAAACAAGTTCAATTCACATGTGGATTCAACCAAGGCACATTTTTTCACTCAGATTCATTTGTTATCATGCCTAAACATAGTAAAACAATTCAAGGAAATTATAGGCCAAAGCTCTCTAGTGATCCTCAAAGTATTCTAAATAGGTAGAATACTCCCATAGTCAAAGTTCTATTGTGTCACTTTTGTCTCTCAACTTGAATAAAAAGGAAAAGCCTAATGCACATCTAAATGAAACAAACAAGATGATGATGCATCTTACTCCTCCTACACAGGAAAATATTCTCCTCCTTCCCTTTCAAAAGTTAAGCAATGCAAGCATATACATTGTCAACTGAATGGATATTTTGGCGCTAGTGTTACTATGAATGTGAACCAAGAGGATTCAACAATAGTGCTACTTATGGTAACACCCATGCCATTATCATGGCTTGCAATAATTGTGGAGATCCTTCTTTGGTTCGCAATACATCAAAGAACCTCCTAATTGTTTGTGTAACACAAGGACCATCCACTAGTCTCCAACAAGTGCCACACATGCTCTAGCAATGGTGGAGAGCACTCTACACAAGATCAAGCACTTATGCAGTAATCATACTCCATCCAAACATCATGAGGTTTCTACCATGACTTCAACAAGGTCCAAGACACCTCCAAGCCAAACCATAAAGTCCACTTCACAAACCTTCATAACACATCATCCTGAGCATCATTGTGCAAGCTTCAAACAATGTAATTGACACAACAAACAAGGTGGCACCAATGAGGCTTGCACTATGCCAACTCATCAAGGACAAGCTAGCAATCAATTCAAATCTTCAATCATCGAGGGATGAAAAGTAAAACAAGGAAATAGTTCCTCTTCTATGGGAGGCAGTTCAACTTCCTAATGATTCGTGGACTCCGTAGCATGAATCTATGTAATCTATCTATACATATATATGTAACATAGTTTAGCATACTACTAGTATTGGCATAATGTGATGGTTAGACTACGGTGTTGTGGTTCTTGACACCAAGGTTTAAACCCCGTTGGGATATTATTGCTAAGCATTTATGTTGGGGGTGAAGTACCCATTTGTGACCTCACCAATTCATAGCTCCAAATCAAAAGCGTTCACCCCTGAAAAAGAAATAGCTTAGCATAATGTAATCAAATAAACAAATAGATAGGTAGAAGATAACAATCATACACCTCTCTCAAGGGTGTGCCATGTACAAAACAAATAGTCAAATAATAAAAAAAATATTGTCTTTGTTGTATCTCTATGTGTCTTACACTATTCTATCTCATATAAGCTTCCACATATGCCTACAATTTCATCTAGCTCATCATATAGAGAGTTTTCCATGGAAATCAACTCTAGGCCTCGAATTAGAATGTTTAACTTTTTATTTGTGTTCTATACAATTCAATTGGTCTCTACCTTGACTACACTATGTGACACGTGCAACTAGAGGCAATTAAGGATAGATTTGTGGACAAATTTTAGTTAGGTTGTTTTTGAAAAATCTTTTGGGTTTTTTAGATCTCATTTACATTGGAGAGAATGATAAAAGAAAAAGGCTAGAGAATGAAGTTAGGGTTGTAGTCATGTTAAAAACAAGCTATATGCAAAAGCTTGTTTGGATAGAAAAAGGCAATGAGCTACCTTTAAGATTTTTTGAAATTTATTTCTAAAACAAAAAATTTTGTAGAGAGTTTTTGAAGAAAAATTCTATAAAAACTTTATTGATTTTCAAAAGTTTTTTTAAGACTTTTTCAGAGTTTTTGAGGGTTTTTTCTGAAAAAATCTTGCTTTTTTGGGGTTTTTTGAAGGTTTTTTCCTGAAAAAATCTTTGCTTTTTTGAGCCTCATTTTAAACGATTTTTAAAAAATCGTGAGAGTTGTGCCAGCTGATTGTCCAAGGTTTACTGCCAGCAATATGGTTGAGGAGTTTAACTTGTAGCAACATTAATCTACACTTCTTTGAATTGAATGACAATTTTTTTGCTTGACATCACCACATGCAATTGATCAATGCTTGCAAGTATACACCATGATAAGTGTAGATGGCCAATCATCTAGAAAAGCTTTGAAATTTCTCATTGGCACCATGTCCAGGCTATGCAAGTTAATCCATTGGAAGGTGGTTGGTGCAGTATAGAGTCCAATTAGCAATTCTATTGTACATATAAACTCCATCCTCTATTATGAAAGTGATCTTAATTGCATATCCTCTGGCAATGCAAATGTGTGCCATGTACAAAAGTTTTTTTAAGACTTTTTCTGAAAAAATCTTACTTTTTCAAAGTTTTTGAAGATTTTTTCTGAAAAAATCTTGCTTTTTTGTGGTTTTTTGAAAAAAAATTCCTAAAAAAATATTGCTTTTCTAAGCCTCAGTTTAGACAATTTTTAAAAAATCATGAGATTTGTGCCAGCTGATTGTCCAAGGTTTACTGTAAACAATATGGTTGAGGAGTTTACCTTGTAGAAACATTAATCTACACTTCTTTGAATTGAATGACATTTTTTTTGCTTGACATCACTACATGCAATTGATCAATGCTTGCAAGTATACACCATGATCAGTGTAGATGAACCAATCATCTAGAAAAGCTTTGAAATTTCTCATTGGCACCATGTCCGGGCTATGCAAGTCAATCCATTGGAAGGTGGTTGGTGCAGTATAGAGTCCAATTAGCAATTCTATTGTACATATAAACTCCATCCTCTATTATAAAAGTAATCTTAATTCAATATCCTCTGGCAATGCAAATGTATCAAAAAGAAAATGAATTTTGTATCCAATGACTACTACAAACATAAAGACTAACAATGGAATAAAGAAATAATTTGTAAGGACTGCTACATTTAGACTTCAATAGTTGATGCATATTTTGGTTCATCTCGATTATTTGTTCAAATAGATTTCAAAAAGATATATTCACTTGTTTTAACTTTTAAAAGTTTCTTGCCTCAACCATCTTATCAATATTTTCCTAGACTCTAAGGACATGGTTAAGGTTCATCTAGAATTTTTTTTGCAAAAACTTGATTCCTAGTGTAAGATAAATTCTATGCAAGCATAACTCTAGACCCACCCTCTTTAAAGTTTTGTGCATCCAATCACAAACATCCTTGTAGTCTATGACAATCTAAAATATTGCAGCCTTTAATATTGGATCCCAACCATCACCAACCATGAACATTAGGGGGTTTCCTTCTGAACCCAAATCCCCTCATACAATGGTGGATTTTGAAACTTCATATCAGCTATACTTCCAAATTGGTGTTATCGAATTTTGTATCCCCAACTTTATATTTGTGGAGAATGCCAATTGCAATGTCAACAGTGCAAAAGCACTTAATGATGCCATATTCTATTTCCAGTCATCTCTCTTCAAGCCTTCTTTTATATTCATATTTTGATAAATTTACCAAAATCTAGTTGAAACACATTTGGGTCATCCAATTGCCAACGAAATAGATTGTTAAGGGAATTTGTTTCATCTTTGAAGCACAATTGAACCTCCATATTGTTCAACTCCACAACACCCTAATTGCCCTCTTTTGAATAGTTTTCTTCAAAATACAAGTTAGACAAGACTGGTTCCTCACTCCCTTGCTCTTGAGTTCTATCTGTTGGTGTTACAATTCACACCTTTGGAGTATGAATTGGCAATGGACAGCTATGCACAGTGCGTAACGACTGCTCTTCAAATTAGGAGGGGAAGCTCCCTCTTGTGTTGATATGCGTGAAAAAGTAAAGTAATCTAATTCCTATCTTTTTGACTCAGCTGGTAGAGGCACAAGGTTAAGAAACCAAACACATTGCAGCTAAGGATTTTCTCTAGTTTTGTAGATCTTTAACTACAACTAGGCTAAACGCTAAACTATCCTATTTCCTCAAGAAACAGAGCATGAGGACTTAGGAGCAGGGAATTGGTTATACGATAATCTCTAAATTAGGATTTCCAAGGAGATGACGACACCTATCTAAGGCATAGGCTGAAAGAAAGTTTATTGGCACTACATCAAACGACAAGCTTCACTTCCAAATTCCTAAGGAGATGACGACACCTATCCGAAGTGTAGATATGAAACAAAGCTTATTAAACACAACATGAAATAATAACTGGGACAGTAGATTGCATATCGAGACACGCATAACAATAAACAATCAAACCAGCAATTATATTTAATCTAAGGTGAACCAGTACAATAACAATAACATTCAGGCAAGGCTATTTATTATCACCATAAAAGTTTGTGAACAGATACTGAATAGCAATACAACAGGCAAGGTGGCACAGCATGTATGCTATCACGTGCAAAAGTTCTAATTACAATGTGAACGGATACTAAATAGCAATACTACAGGCAAGGTGGCTCAGCATGTTCGCTATCACAAGCAAGAGTTAATTACAAATGAGCAAAGTGCTCTTATTTATACACATCAAAGGTGTAGGTAACCCTAAAATCACCTTGAGTCAACAATCAATCTTGCAAGCATGCAAGAGTTTCTTACTAAACCTAAATAAATGAAACTATACAATTAACTAGAAAACTACCATCAGTTAACAGAAACAAGACTAAACTAAACTGGACATGTGCAACATGCACGTCCTTATTGAAATGAAAGGTAACTAATAACTAACATCAGTTAACTGGTTCTAACTGAAAGTCTAAACTCCTCCGAAGATATCTCCAAGGATGAGATGTGTGTGCATAAAATCAGCAATTAGAACTCAAGATTGATGTCGAGTTAACTGCTGCTTCTAACTCTATCCTCGAAAATAACTACAGGTTCCAACTGACTAACTACTCCAAGCCATCACGGGCTATCAACTCGCCCAGGAACTGGTTGACTGTCTCCTCCTCTGGCACTTTGACGCTATCCACGATGATAACCTGCCTATTCAACTCCTTCTCACCATCTTTGATCAGCCTCATGCATTCTCTAACCTCTTCAATTGCCTTTTTGAAACTAGTTGTCATCACTGAGAAGTGATCCAACTTGGACGCCACAGGATCTCCATCCAAATTATCACGAACAAGCTTCTCAAACTCGGCCTATACTGCATCAAGATCACTATAAGTACCATCCACAAGAAGATAATGGCAAGGGATCTAAGTGATAAACTCACTGATGAGTTTGAGAGCTCCGGTAACATGTTCTTTGAGTGCATCCAACCTTGTAGAGATTTTGTCATATGTTTCCACTTTGAAAAGATGTTGCTCTCTCCACATGAAAACTTTCCTTTTATCCTCATCTTCTACAATCGCATCATATGCAACTGCTAACTGAGATATGAGAACCCGGTCCTTTGCCTTGCCCTGTGCTATGGTAAATTCAAGTTGTTGGATGCCCTGACGAAGATTATGTGCATCGTACCTCAACTGATTTAACTGTGTGAGGAGGTGATGACCTGTAACAACGAAATCTTCAATCTAGCTGTCTGAGAGTTTTCCGCGATTGACTAACTAATCCAGCTTCTGTTGTTCTGCAAGTGTCCCTTGAAGGTGGGGAAGACAAGGTGCTCTACTCGAGTTTCCATGAACGAGATCAGAAATATACTGCCGGAGTTGCTTGATTTCAGCCTTAAGAAGCGCTTTATCTTCTTCGTCCTTCATGACACGCTCTTCAAGATTACTTGTGACAACCCTGAAGAGGCTCACGTCCGTTTCTCGAGTGCTCCTGCCGAGATTTGCTTTGACGAAGGTGAAATCACCAACTTCAACTTCATCCAGGCTCTTACCCTCTGGTGGCGTAGCAACTTCAATGATGATCTTTACTTTTGGAGTTTTCTCTATGTGCACCTACTTCTTGATTTTCTTGTTTGCCCTTTCCTAATAAGGATCGCCAAACTCAAACAAATCAAGCTTATATGAAGGCTCTCGCCTCTGTCTTCCCAAAGACCTCTTGAGCCAACATGAATGAACAATGTTATCCTCTCGAGGAGAGACTGCCATTGCTCTATCAACCTCTGATGGATCAACTAGCGCTGAGATTGGCCAAACTGGTGATTCAGGCTCTGAATCTATATCAATGGGAGGTGACTGTGGTGAAAATAGCGTACCAAAAGATGATGAATATGTCTCAGTGTAATGTCCCCATTTTTGCCTGATATTGCTTGAGGTTGTTGGATTCCTGGATTTAGTTGAATTGGAGTAATAAGGGAGATAAATAATTAAATTAATTATTTGTAATGTTATTAAGTAAAAAAATATTATAAAGTAACCTTATATTTAATTAATTTAATAAAGTGACTTAAATAAAATATTATATCATAAAGTCACTAAAAAAATTAAATATATCTTTTATCCCACATTGGCAAGAAAAGTGTGTGGGCTCTTTCAGGAAAAGTATAAAAGGATCTTAAGGGCTCTTTTTGGATATCCAGGAAATTGAAGATTGCATTTGAGGTTTGTGGAGAAGCCTAGGGGTTTCTCCAGATTTTCTATTTTGGTCTTTGGGAACGATAACTCCCATTGATTAGCATAACTGAGGTGGTGAAATATTCCTCCGAAGGGTTGCAGCTGAGAGGAAGATATTTCAGTCTTTCTAATTGTGCTTCATTGGTGGCCATAGGCCAAATTTGCTGAGGACATTTTGCATTTTGATTAGAGATCATTAGTGGCATCATATTTGCATTGACTAGTAGCATTGAAGACTTATTGAAGGAGTGTTGAAGTCTGATATTAAATTACAGTCATATTAGGGCACCATGAAGGGCCACGATTTTGCTTGTGGAGGCTTCTAAAGGCATCGATTTCACTTCCTATGCTAGGGCGCTCCTTGGGGCCTATGCTTTGGTTTGCATACCATTAAGGAGTCATAAGGCTGTATATTATTTTATATCTGCATTATTCTTCAGAACAGGGGCGGCTGGTAGAGGGCTTCAATTTGAGCTTGGAGGAGGTTCTTTGCATTGGATATTGGTTGCTTCTTCATCTCCAACATAGGGCGATTTCATAATCAGGTTCATGTCATTTGTAGTAGTTTACATTGTCAATTGGAATCATTAGCGTTGCTGCTGTAGATGGTTATTTCATATCAGATTTGGCATTGTATTTGCATCTTCATTGTGAGCCAAGAGTCTTGGCGAATTCATGCTTTATTGTACTTGGGTTTGCATTTGAATAAAGGAGTTACAAGTTGGGAGTCTTAGACTCAATGTAATGATCATTTAGAATAGCACAGTAGTATGCATGCCAAGTGTTTGTGAAAATGACAGTTGGCTGTAGGTGCATGTTTTTAATATAAAGTCCATATATATGCATTCAATGACAAAAGTGAAGTGCATCTTCATATTAGATCATTGCCTAGATATTGTAGTGATGATTTGCAAGCATTTACATTCATTCGAGACCATTTGAAGACAAGCAAGCAAACTGAAAACTCAGAAACAGCTAGTTAAGAGTTTGCAAGTGAAGTGTTTGACAATATTCCTTGAGGTAAACTTAGGCCAGATTTGTAAGGAATTTCTACGGTGGTTTAAGAAGTGTGAACATTGACATTTTGGTCTATCCCTCTCCTTTAGGTGAAAAATCCTAGAGTGCTAGAAGGTCATAGTAACCAAGATCTTTGTTTTGCATTTTGGTACCCTGAAGATATTCCTTGAGAGCAAAACTTTAGATCAGAAGTTGCAAGGGATATTACACTTAGCCTGTATGACTGTCTCCACTGGAACTTCAAGCGCTCTTTCAACTTGCTTCTACTTCCACTTGCCGGTACTTCTCCCCTTTGTGTTTCCACTAACTCTAACACCTTCAAGCGGCTTCAAGATAACCTTAACTCGAGGCCTTGACCTTAAGGTAGAAGGTAGTGAAGAAAACCCTACTAGCGGCTCCGTGACTGGAACTGTCTTGCGCCTTCTCTTACTCTCCAAGAAGTGCATGCTGGTTTTGATAACTGTCTTTGACACATCCTCAATTGAAGTACTCTCCCTGGCATACCAATCTAGTTGGCAAAGTGGCTGGCAAGCAACTTGATCTTTGACGAATGAGCTAAGCAACACCTCTCTGTCATCATCTAACAAACCCTCAACATCCTCTAATAGGAAATCAGCAAGTTGAGCAATAGTAAGTCTGCAGTAATGATGTCGGCGCACTTCAAATTCGTCTTCATAGTTGGCCCAAAAGTCCTCAAGTGTTGGCTTGTGTGAAACACTTCACTCCAACCGAGCTGCATAATGACCCAAAGGATCATAGGAACGCCTCTCGATGAGAAACCTAAGATTGAGTTTTTCTAACTCGTTCGTCATTAACTTGCAATCAACAGCTACCTTGCATTTGTAAATACCCCATCCGAAAGGAAAGGTGAATGCTGACTTGTGTAGACTGCGAAGAAAAGAGTGAACTTCCTGAGCTTGTCGTAGAAACTCTATAAATAGGACTTGGTCTGACGAGTACCTCGGTAGCATCAGAGGTTCTCCGGTGTAACCATACACTCGGATATATGTGAAAGTAGGGAATTGAATGAACCAATCCGCCCAACTCTCCATTGCTGATTTTGCCTCTGGTGAAATCCTGATGTGCATTTCGTTGTTGAGGTCTCTGACTATCTTCATGAAAAAGTGATCATTCACCACTTTGAAATCCTATCCAACCTTTGAGAACTCCAATTGAGAGTAATATTCGTGAACATGCTGAACGTCAAGAATCCCATTGGTCTTCAAGTGTCTAAAATTGCCTTGGAATGCAATTAAGTAAACCAAATAAGACACCATGTGAAACTCATGGATTTTGAGGAATCCAGTGATTTGTTGGTGAAGGCACTCGCTGATTAACATGGCCCAATCAAAATGTTCCTTACCATCGATGATCCAAGAAATGACATAGAACATCCACGGTTGGAAAATATTAGCTTCCTCCTGACCTATAACCCGATTAAGTAAAGTTATCAAAATAGCAACTTCATCCTTGAACTCGCCGCAACCAACCTTCTTTGGCATGTTGGTCTTTTGTACTTTTAATCATCTCTAAGCAACTTTTGGCAACTTTTGGCTGGGATCTTTCTTTGTCTTCATACCATATCTTATCACAAGCCTCAATGACTATAGTGAAATTGTCTAAGCGAGGAGGAATAGCAAAACACTTCTCAACGTCCCTTGGCTTAAGGCTGCAAATGACTCTTTTATTAGCTGATCTGATTTGTCGTGTAGACAAGTCGTAGTGCTTTATGCAAGCAAGAACAAACTCAAGATCGAAAATCGTGATAGGAATAGACGCTGCTACGAGCAACCCAGAACGCTCAAGATTTTTTATTGTAGTGCTGTTGGTACCTTCCAACATGCTCAGTTTGACCACTAGATAGACATGACCCAAGTCTGTGTCTGAGGTTTTCAAAAAGTCGTGTATAAAGACCGATTTGGCCTTGTAATCTATGGGGTTGAATTACATTTTGAAAATCTGGATTTTTTATTGTAAAGTCGGGTATGTTCGGACAACTTTCAAAAAAAGCTGAAAAAAGCTCTGGATGAGGCTAAAAATAGCTAGTTGTGGGAAAAAAGTTCGGAATTTTTCTGAAACATGGGTTTTGTAGAGAATTAAATTCTAAGCAAACCCAGATCGTCAGAAATTTGAAAATATGAGTTTTAGCAAGGCATGCAAAGGCTTTTCAGTTGAGAACTGTAGGAGTTTTAGAGCTTCCAGGGGCAAATTTTCCCAAGAAAATCTGGAACATGGGTTTTGTACGAAATGGAATTGTAAGCAAACCCAGATGATTCAATTTTGGAAAATGTGTTCTTGGCCCACATGCAAAGGAATCTTCGGAAAAAAGCACATTACTTCTAAAATAAAAGCAGAGGAGCAATTTTCTCAAAAAAAACTAAGACATGGGTTTTGTTGTTGTCGCTGAAATATGTGAACCCAAATGATCAGATTCTGAAAATTTTGCCATTTACTTTGACATGTGAGAGAAAACCTAAGACAAGAATAGAAGAATTTTAGACATAAGATAGAATTTTTATTGTTATGCCTCAAAAAGTCGCCTATACTTGAACTGGATTCGATGAAGTCTGCATGCACTCGAAAAATGAAGTCTAGAAAATGTATCTTTTGAACAATCTAGACCTGGCACTGCAGAGAACACTGAAAAATATTGCTCGAAGCACCTTCAGATCTTCATTTGCTCAAGAAAATCGTGTTTGCTTGCACCTGTTATGAGAATAATGGCGCCAACATGACTTAAATAAATAAATTTAAGTGTAGAGGCGTCACAAATTGCATTAAAATTAGGCACCACCCTGATTGGACCTCAAAATGTACGGCATCCTCTGATTGGACCCCCAAAACTCAGTTAATTGCTTGAGAAATTTTCCCTAAATAGAGCGCTGGCTTCTGAATTCACTTAACAATTCATGCAAAAATAAATCGCCCCTTTTGCAAGAAAAATTAAGTTCAATTGAAAACAATTAACTAAGCATTAAATAATATTTAATCTCAGTTCACAATCTCCACCATTATAGGGCGTCATCTTCCCAGAGTTAGAAATTTTATTGAAAATTTCATTTCACAAACCTCGCCGGAGCCCATGTTCGACCACTATTGACTGATATGTCCAGTAGACTGGCTAACAGTTTCATTGAAGAGCAGGATCAAAACTGACAAGAAAATCCTTGAGGTTGCAAAGCCTAATTCTGAGATCTGAGGCTTCAAAACTCAGGGCGCCCCTAGCCTCCAGGGGCGCTTTTCGCTTCAGACAGTCAAATTTTCATCATTTTGGAAGGTGATTTTGACCTCCCTTCATTTCGCGTTCTTCGTCGTTCAACAAAACTTCAGAACTAACAGGCAGGCTCACTACGGAGCTGGCTCCGTTCTACACAAAAGCTCTTGGAGAGCATTTTTCCAAATATCATCATCTGTTAGGTTAAAATCAAGGGCACCCCTAGCCTCCAGGGGCGCTTTTGTTCCCAGACTTGGCCATTTTCCAAACTGGCTAAAAATCCACTTAATTCTCGACTGCAGGCTACTGAATTGTCCTCTGACCTGACTGAGGTATGCAACGGAAAGCTAGCAGTGCCATGGACAGGATGAATACTTGAGACCACCAAAAAGGTTGTATTTAAGGCTCCAAAACCTTGGGCACCCCTAGCCTCCAAGGGCGCTTTTGCTTTTTCCTTTGACAGTTCAACAACTCAGATTAACCCGTTGACGGATTCGTTGCGAAACCTGATCAAGTCTGAGACAAACATCCTAGGTATCCTTTGGTTAGAAACCTTCATCTGGTCCCTCAAAAAGATGGGTTCCCCTGGCTAAGAGGCGCGCTTTTCACTCCAGTGTCAGTCATTTTTTCATCTCCCTCATTTCTCATTCAATCTCTCGTATCAAGTGCTAGACAGACCTTTCAAGCTAGCTGGTTGGCTCATCACAAAGCTAACAATATTTCGAAGAAGTCTTCTTGGAAGTGACAAATCCCGAAACTGAAATCTGGGCCTCTGAAATCTAGAGCGCCCCTGGCCTCCAGGGGCTCTTTTGCTCCAGAGTTAGAAATATTTTGATGATTTTCATCCCGGCGAAAAATCCCCTCCAAGACGAAGCACCATTTTGAACTTATCTCACCATAGATTCTTCATTTGAGCGTTTTAGGCTTAGATTTCGACACCTAGTCTCTAGCCATCTGCCATTGACGACCTCAGAGCTCCTAACTTTCCACCTGAAAAAGCGAAAACTACCCACCAGACTTAAATTGACTTTAAACTGAATCTGACTTCACCAATGTGATCATGAAGTGAAATAAGCCAATCAAAACAATCTTTAGCCAATTCTAACAAGTTTCAATTTTTAGGGTTTTTGACCCAAAAATAGGGTGTTGGAAACCATAATTTTCAAATTTTTCAAATTTTTCCAGTATCTTGCTGACATCAAACTGACTCAAAGCCCATACTTGATTTGCCCAAAAACTAACTTCTGACATCATTTTACAAAGTTTAGACTATCTTAAGCAAAATGCCTTAATGAAGCAAAAAATTTGGTTTGGGTACAACACTATCATTCATTTTTTTCTTTTATTTTCAACAAAGAGTATATTTTTCTTCGGGACTTGATCATCTTTGCCTACTATCAACCAATTGTGACCCTAAAATGCATTGTAGCCCTTTCTTCATAGTGAAATGACTACCAAATTAAGCAAAATGCATTTGATTCCAAAAAATAACTTTTTGCACCATCCATATGCCCAATAACGTTATGTCATACTAGTCAACTCCCACCAACAAAAACTTTCCAAGACTTCTCAAGCATCCTCCCGAAGAACATTCACATCAAAAACACCATCCATGATAGTGCTCATTAGGTTTCTCCCATCTAACTACATTTGCACCACTACCAACCTTCAAGCTAGACTAATTGTCAAGAGCATAGGGCCGATCAATTAATCATATAACAATAGGACTTTGACTATAGCTTCCATCCTCTTTTTCTCCCAATCACCTAACAAGATTAATGTCGAGGGCAAGTACGATAGTGGTTATGACATTATTGAGCTCTCGATTGTTTTTCCTTATATCTACAAAACTTATAGGCAATGGCCTCATAGTTTAGAAGACTTATAATGTAACTCCATTGTCTGACTCAAATCAACCAGTATTAGTGCTTATCTACTCACGAGACTGCTTGGTTTTTCAACCATGGCCTCGTCAAGTTTTGATCTTGTCTCTACAACTATTTCCTTCTCCGTTCTGGTTTGAAGTAGACAACTTTCCTTGATTGTGCTTTTATAATTGCCATTATTTCTTCATCCTCAATTGTGCCATTCATGTGGACTTTCACTTCGAAAACTTGCTTCCAACAATTGACATCATACGATCCCTAATCCCACACCATCTACTAGAGAAGTTTGATATTGCTCTAGATTGTGGGAAAATCTCCAACATTCCACTTTCAAACAACTCTAGAAAACAATAAATCCAACTACCACCTCAATCATTGTTCAACTGAAATTTGTTGTTATTTTTTTCATACCCTCAATGAGCTGCACCCTTGCTGTTTTGATTACTCTACAACTTTGTTGGTGTGGCAGATGGAATTGATTGTTCCCCTTATGTGAAAAATACTTGGGCATTCATTCTCCTCAATTTAGACAGGCAATGCTGGACAGCATACCCCATGACTTGACAAATTTCACAAAAGGTCATCTTCAAGGTGATTAGCCTTGCTGAGACCTATCTTTCTAGACAGTATATCAGAGATCCTTGCCTTCTTTCTTCATGTATTCCTTTGCCTCTTTCACCATTTGGAGCATGTCTCTTCTAAGAGCTTGCACTCACCCTGCTGGACTCTCAGACACTCTCTTTACCCTCTTTTCACTCTTGATTATGTCAATGTTTTTTCCTTGCTCTCAATATCCATCACTTTGTTATCCAATCCTCCTTCAAAAAACATGGAACCACCTTCATCTCCCTTGGCAGTGATTGTACATCTCCACAATGAACCACTGCTATTTCTAGCTGTTGGCAGGTTCCTTCTCATGTTTTCCCAAAGACAAACTTAGAAAGGGAGCAATTTGTAGTTAGCGGTAACTAACTAACGCACATATAAATGGTTGTCATTTTCTAAACCAGTACTGCCATAGTTACATAAATAATTTCATATCTAAATACAGAACAATACAAACTAACTAGATACATACAGAATATGATATTGAATACCTAATGCAAATTTGGTTATGCTTACAACTTTCTTGCCTTAAAAGATATTCAGAAAACCACGCCAATAATTTAACTCTTTGCTGTTTCAAGCTATAATGTAATGTACTAATGAGTGAAAAAGAAACAAGTGCCAAAGAATGCAGCTAACTTCTAGTTAGTCAAGAGCATCATGTAAATATAAAGTTCAAGTAGACAAAACATCTATAAGATAAATGCCAGCTCTATGGGTTCAAGAAGAGACAAATTATTTATAAGGTTGAGCAGTGCTGAATGACATTAATATCTCATGTTACACTCCTGAAATAAGATATACATTTTTTTTTAAATCATGAATATTCCCATGCATCAGACTGCAATACTATCATGAGAACAGGGGTATTATAAAAATTAAACCAACAGGAATAACTGATTTGCACAACATACTGGAAAATCAAATTTATCCATATTAATCCAAAAATCCTGAAGTAGAAAGACGCTAACACATTAAACATGAAAAAATACAATAATGGGATAAACAAAACTTACACACCTGACTAAGAAGCTTGGGCTTGTCTTCCGAGGAGAATGTAATTTCATGCATTGGCCTGAGGAAAAAGATGGAAACAACATAAATAAAGCAAATGTAAAATACATTATGAATCAAACTTGTTGAAATAACATTTAACCAAATGGACACGAGCATCTCTCAAACTACAGGAAATTACATGCGCCATATGGTACCAAATATTTGGTAATTCTCAGCAAAATTAAGGTACAGAATAGAAAAGCTAATTGTAAAAATACTATGAAGTATGGCTTAGCAGAATCAGATATGCAAAGAAAAATAAAAGAAAGAATGGAGCATGGAGAATCAAAGTTTGCCTATGTTTTCCAAGTATCTCAGTACCATTCCTTCTGCTAGAAAAATTATTGTGAACATCAGATTCGAAGCAGCTTACAAGCTGAAGGATGATATCCCTGTGCAAAGATACATCTTCATCTCAATTTTCTCAAAAAGATTCTCTCCTCCTTTTACAAGAATTTGTACACCTATGTCAGTGTGCAAGACACTGAGCAGTGAATACATGACCTAATGCTAACAGTCAGAAATCTCAAAAACATGGAAAATAAGAATTGCTTGAATGAACAGCCCAACAAGCCTGTGGAAGATGCTACAAGAGGCTTTAGAGTCCTTACAAATCAATTTGACCTCCTCATTGCAAGGAACAAGAATTTTCAAAAAAGGAAGAGATCTGACCAGGTTTTACCTTAGACAAATATAAGATGGCTTCACAAGACTCCCAAAAGTAGGTTGCATATTTCAGAATATAGCCAAGTATAATGTTATAAACAAAGGCAAGCGGAGTTGACATTGAATGATAAAACTTCAAAAAGGGATTCAGTAAAGACAAGAAAATATATAGAAAAAATGCAAAGAATAACTACCATAGACTAATAAAACAAAACAGTCAAATATATATGAAAAATACAGGGCACATCACCTAGGTAGATTCAAAGAATCAAGGAGGGCATTGAAAAGGTGGCAAAATGAAATGATTCATGTTCCTCCCTTGAACCCAGTCATGAGGGGGTGAAACATCATCTGAAATTCTATAAAAGCTGGTGCAAAGAAATCCCTTATCTATAAACACTTATCTAGACACTATATCCAAGAAATCCCTACTGGTATGACTGCATACTCTCATTGGGTAGGTTTTTTGAAGATAAAAACAGACCATGATAGCTTGCTGGTCAACAAAAATTGCTCATTCAGCAGCAAGTTTGGAGCCCCCATCCTGATGTAAGTTAGTAGGCATTCAACCCCAATCTTGGGAAAGTTTCCTTTAGTAGGCATTCAGCACCAATCTTGAGAAATTTTCTGAATGCAGTTACAACCTTTGTTATAACTATATAGTATATACTCTTGCAATCCGCCCCTTAGGGACAGGAATATGTTTCTCTAGTTCCTTCTCCTCGACCTATAACTTCTCTAAGATTGTACATAGAGCAGTTATAGCTAAAGAACAATTAGACTGGGAGATATCCAACAAGAAACTGAAATAGATTTTGGAATAGATTAGGATCTGAAAAAACTGGAGTTGAAAACATGCAAAAACCTGAGTCATAAAATCATAGGTTCCCCAATTGGATGGTCAGGAGGGGGATAAGTTCCTCACAAGGATAAAGAGGATTCACTGGGTGAAGAAACCATTGGATTAGAAGATATCCAACTAGAAACTGAAATAGACTCGGGGATGGATTAGGATCTGAGAAAAATGAATAGTGGAAAACATAAAAAAATCTGATTCATAAAATCATATGGTCCTGCTGCCTCCATTTTAAAATGTCCAAATTTTAAACTTCTTTGTACCAAAATGACTAATTGAGTTGTTCCTAAATGCAAAATCCCCGGGCGTTTTCAATGTAAAAGTAATGTATTTGATCAAAATTGTAATCTTAAACCCTTCATCATAGATCACTTGCATAGTGTTATTTTCAAGTGAGTCAAGTTCATTTGTTCAAAATCAAATTTATCGCACTAAGTTCAAAGGAGTTTGTTGGTCCAGTTCAAGCCTAGGAGCAGCTGCAAAAATTGACGGGATTTACAAAAACAATTGAATTTGAAAATCTGTACGAGTTGATACAAATTCCTTTAATGGGAATGTTCCTGGTGGTATTTCGCCCAATGTGGCCGATTTTCAAGTCATAACACTTCACATCTTAAAGGTATAAGTGATTATTATGAGGAAAATAATAAGCAAGTGGGAGAAATCAAAAATAAATAAAGTTGTGAAAGTTCACAACTTAAGGCAAAAAGCAAAAAGTAGGGGTTGTGAAAAATCACAATGTTAGTTTTATGATCAGATTTAATGCACAGAAAATTAATTCAAATCAGACACAATAACACAGCAGATACCCTGGGAAAACCCTCCTCTTGAGGGAGAAAAACCCAGCAACAAACATATCTCTTATATATATGAGCAATGGCAACAAGTATCTTTACAATGAGGCCACACACAAGGCCAATAAACAGCACCAGCAATGGCTGTAACACACACTAATAATCTGCACTTGAATAGACACACAATCTGCTCCTATATGAATTCGCACTACTCTTTTTGAAGAACTCGCACTAAATGGAGAAGGAGATCGAACTTTTTCTTGATACTTGAATGAAGGAAAGTGACCACCTATATATACAATGCTTGATAGGTCGCACCTTTACAAATGACTAGGTCGGCCATCAAGAAATAAATACAAATAATAATAATTAAATTACAATGATGGTCGGCCAAGGAAGTGTTGGTATGTGGCGACTGATCATGCTATACTGTACACCCCGGCATGTATCCTTCGCGTTGTCACCGAAAAAGGAAAAAATCGACGAAAAAAGAAAAATTTGACTTTGTAAAATCCAAATCTGGAAGCTTCTAAGCTTGTTAAAAAGGGGTTCGGATGGGTGTTATAGTATGATGAAAAACGTGATTATTCGCAAGATTGTAATAGGTTTTACCTTGGATAATAAAATTATTGGATGGCTGCGGTTTGGTGGATGTAGGAAGGTCTCACGGTTGAGTGAGAGTAATGGCAGAAGGGTAAGAAGGTTGAGAAGTTTAATGGGCAGAACTATCCGGTTATGGAAGATGCAAATGGAGGACTATCTCTATCAGAAGGAGTTTATGGCTGACCATTGGAAGGAAAAAAAAAAGAAGTAGCAATGTCGATGAAGCTGGGATATTTTGGATAGAAAGGCTCTTGGTAGTATTAGTTTATGCACGCTGTCGGTGGCGTTCAATATTACAACGCAAAGACAACTCAAGAGTTGATGGAAACCCTGAAAGTTATATGAAAAGCCTTCCACTTGAGTAAGGTATTTCTTATAGGCGTTTATTTAATATGAAAATGGTAGAAGGTGGGTCAGTTATTGATCATTTGAATGAGTTTAATACGGTCACCAGTCAATTAACTTCTGTAAAAGTAAACTTTGAAAAGAAGTTAGGGCTCTTTTGATTCTGTGTTCTTTGCCTAAAAGCTGGAATAGCTTGGTAATGGCTGTTAGCAATTTTGTTTCTGGTTCGAATACATTGAAATTTGATGATGTTGTTGGTGTTATTTTGAGCGAGGAAATTATAGGAAAAGCTCAAGTGGAACATCCACATCAGCGTGTTTTGAATGTAAAGAAGCGAGAACAAAGGAGAGAGGAAACAATTCAGAAATGAGGGAAGTCATGAGGAAAATCAAAAGGACAAAGCGTCCCAATCTAGAGACAAGAGGATTCTTTGAGTGCTTGTGGTAAGCGGGTCATTTAAAAAAAGATTGTTGGTCTGGAAAATAAAGGGAGACAAAAAGGAAGGAAGTAAAGAGGCAAATGTGGTAAGTAATAAATCTGATGAGGATGCTTTGATTCTTTCCCTTGATAATGTTGATGATTCTTGGGTGTTAGATTCAGGGGCTTCATTTCATGCTACCCCCCATAGAAGTTATTTTCTTGATTATGTCCAAGGGGATTTTGCGCTGGTTTATTTAAGAGATAATGAACCCTGTCAGATTGTTGGAAAGGGAAGAATCAAGATTAAGTTGCAGAATGGGAATCATTGGCTACTACATGAGGTAAGGCATGTTTCAAAGTTAAGCAAAAATTTAATTTCAGCAGGGCAACTAGATGATGAAGGTTGTGTTGTTACATTTAGTGATAAAAATTGGAAGGTCACAAAGGGTGCCTTAGTGGTAGAAAAGGTGTGAAAGTAGGCACCTTATATCTTTGTACAGGTCATATTGTTCCTTCTATTTTAATTGTTACGGAAAAAGGTCAATGTTCAGAACATTCTTTGCAGATTCGGCAGGTAGAAGATCATACAGTTGCTGTGGACTCTGAATCAGCACTGTGGCATAATAGACTTGGGCATATGAGTGCAAAAAGTATGAAAGTACTTCATTCAAATAATGTTTTACCAAGTCTAAAATGTGTTAATATGGATTTCTGTGAAAGTTGTGTGTATGGAAAACAAAAGAGAGTAAATTTTCTCAAGGATGGGAAGCAAAAGAAAGATAAGAAATTGGAGCTTGTGCATACGGATGTATGGGGACCAGCTCAGGTATCTTCTCTTGGTGGCTCTCTATATTATGTTACATTCATTGATGATGCAACTAGGAAGGTATGGATTTATTTCCTTAGCAGAAATCTGATATATTTGAAACTTTTAAAAAATGGAGAAGCTTGGTTGAGAATGAGACGGGTAAAAAGCTAAAATGTCTCAGATCTGATAATGGTGGTGAGTATTGCAACAAAGAGTTTGAAGATTATTGTCCCTCTAATGGTATTCGTAGGCAGAAAATGGTTCCAAGGACTCCACAGGAAAATGGAGTGGCTGAGCGCATGAATAGAACAATAATAGAGCGTGCACGGACTATGAGATTGCATGTTGGGTTGCCTTTAAAAATGTGGGCAGAGACTGTAAACACTGTTGTTTATTTAATTAATAGAGGTCCCTCTAATCCTTTGGGTTGTGGTATTCTAGAGGAAGCATGGAAAGGTAAGAAGGTGAGTTATTATTTTCTCAAAACCTTCGGTTGTGAAGCATTTGCATATGTAGATTCTGAAAATAGAACCAAGCTTGATGCAAAATCAAAGAAATGTATATTTGTTGGATATGGCATTCATGAATTTAGTTATAGGCTTTGGGATTTTGAAAATCAGAAAATTGTGAAAAGTAGGGATGTCATATTCAATGAGAAAGTTTTGTGCAAAGATCTGTTGCTACAGCATGAGAAGAAAGAAAGTGATTATGCAGTGTTGGATGATATTCCAAACAATGATATTTCAGTGGTTCTCCATGCTGGGCAACAACAGCAACAACAAATACCGCAAACTCCTGTGAATGTTAGACAATCTTCAACGATAAGTAGACCTCCAGAAAGATTCTCTCCCTCTTTGTATACTATTTTGTTAACTAATGCTGGTGAATCGGAATATTATGATGAAGCTATGCAGGTGGATACCAAAGTTCAGTGGGAGCATGGAATGGAAGAAGAAATGGACTCCTTGCTGAAAAATCAGACTTGGGAATTATGCAAGTTGTCTGCAGGTAAAAAGGCATTACCAAACAAATGGGTTTATAGGTTGAAAAAGGAGGATGGAGGTAAGAAGAGATTTAAAGCTAGATTAGTTGTAAAGGGATTTGCACAGAAAAAGAGTATTGATTTTGATGAGATTTTTTCTTCAATTGTTAAAATGACTTCTATTCGTATTGTTTTAAGTATTGTGGTTGCTGAAGATTTGCATTTAGAACAGCTTGATGTTAAAACAGCCTTTCTCCATGGAATTGGAAGAGGAAATATATATGGAACAGCCACAAGGATTTGAGGTCAAAGGTAAGGAGAAACTAGTGTGCAGATTGAAGAAAAAGTTTATATGGCTTGAAGCAAGCACCTCGGCAATGGTAGTTGAAATTTGATAGTTTTATGGCTGAGCAAGGCTACAACAGGTGTAATTCTGACCATTGTGTTTATTTTAAGAGATTGGATAATGACAGCTACATTATTTTATGTTTATATGTTGATGACATGCTTGTAGCTGGGTCTAACATGTATCACATAAGTGAGCGAAAACAACAGTTAGCAAAATCTTTTGCTATGAAGGATTTCGGGGCAACAAAACAAATCCTTGGTATGAAAATTTGTAGAGATAGGAAAAACAAAAAATTGTTTTTATCTCAGGCTAATTATGTTGAAAAGGTGTTGCAGAGATTTCATATGGAGAATGCAAAAGCTGTCAACACACCTTTGCCTAGTCATGTTAAATTGACTAAGGATATGTGTCCAAAGACAGAAGAGGAGGAAGAAAAAATGTCCAAGCTACCTGTTGGTGTACGTTTTATCATCCACCGAACACACAGAATAAAATGTCCAATGACACTCTATCCTCTCTTGAAAAACCACCGCGTATGCTAAGATTGCAAGAAGATCATATGGCGATTCCAAGGTTTCTTTTGTCGGGTCTCGACGTGTGGATAAGCTCAATGGCCGTTGTGATATGATGGTAATGAACAAGGGGACTTACGTAAGAAAATCTTCACAAGTTTAGGACTTAGGGAATTTATTATTAAAGGCTCTCGATTAGGACTTTCAATGTGGATCCCAAAAAAATGGCAAAAAGGACAAGGGTTTAGGAGAATCTAGTCTATGCCTAAGAACTTAAGAGACAATAAGGATTCGGTGAAGGGAATAAACCACACTTTGTTTCGCCTCCTGCAGGACAACATACGCAAAATGGGTGCAATCTTCAAGGGTTGTGAGAATAATTTTCAAACCTCGAATGAGGCTGAAGTTAAGTTTCCACAATTAAGAGCTCAGGCTAACTTTACGCATCGAATGCAAATCATCCATTCGAAGAAAGTATGAGCTACACTTCACCATTGAATCAATACGATCAATCTCTCATTCAATTAACCAACTTTCAAAGCAAATTCTACTTAATCTAATGCTAACTTTAATCTATGGCGGAAGAAGATATGCAACCTCGCTTACTATTTGACAACAAAAGTTATTCAAGGCAAATCATGCTCAAGAGCTTTTATTATTCGAAATAGTCTCAATGCAACAATCTCATATGCTGTCTCCACACAAATGAAAGTGAGAGAGCATCAGTTTATATAGAGTTTCAAAAATGAAATGAAGGGCCGAGATTAAAACAAGATTAACGGCCAAGATTATTACAACCAAACCCTAATTAGGGTTTCCCAAAATAACAAGAGTCATCTATCAGTAAACTATCCGTAGAGAGGCAGTTAAAGCTATATTCTAGGAGAGGCGTCCTTATCCTTTCAAGAAGCATCGCGCTCTACGAATCTGGACACTACTGCAATGACCTCCTCCATCGTGACAGGTGGCAGCATGCCGATCTGGAATTCGAGCTCGTCCAAGTTCTCTGCACACTTGGCAAAGGTAATCGCCCATTCTGCTTCCTGCTTCCTAAAGTCATTCCGGATGGCCGAAAGACTTGTCACTCTCGCAAAATCTTTCCTTAGAAGTGGTCCAGTAGTCGAGAAGAAAACCTCTTGAACCTTTCGCTTCAGCTCCTCCAGCTGCATATCCCTTTCTCGGACAATCTCTTGATCAAACATTTCTGCAGCTGTCATGTGAATTTTCTCTCGGATGTCCTTTACCTGCTCCTTGATTCTAAGTCCATCTACTCTTGCCTTCTCCAAAACTTCCCTACGTATAGTTACTGACCAAAACCAATGATTGAAATCATATGCTGCTCCTGCAGCAATCACCTTCCTGCCGACCAATTCCTCCCTTGGAGTGCTCTTCAATAACCTGAGGCATGGAATAAGCCTCTCTTGCATATCCGGAAGCCCTTCCCATGTTTCTGCCATATCCATAAGTCTAGAAAGAAAACATGAAGTTTGCCCATAAACCAGTGCCAACTTCTCCATGAACAATGCCGCTTCTGTGCCTTCACTCGCCATCCAGTCTTGAGCTTCCTCGGCCGTCACCATTCTGCACTCGACATCCTTGGTCACCTTCTGTGATGAATTGAGAAGAGGAGGAACAATCGCACTACCCTGATCAAGAGGCTGGGTCAAATGCTGGATATATTCCTTAAGACGTTCGACCTCCTTCTTATACTCCTTCTTAGCCACCTCCTTCTCCAGTCTCGCTTTGGTAGTCGAGACAGAATTATCTAACTCCTCTACTTCTTGACCTCTCGAGGTCGGGCCAAGGTCAACAGTGGTTATAACATACTCCTGAGGAGTGATCTCGTCCTGTGGCTTGTCCACTGTAGGTACTGCAATGTGCACGGAACGGTTGCCTGTCTCATTCCTCTGAATGGTGGAGAACTTCTTGGCAGGCTTCTTGATTGCGACTTGCTCCAATCTTGCCAAGAAATCGGCAGTATCATCCTCCTCTTGTTGAGCTTCTGCAAGTACCTGGATCTTCATTCTCTCTAACAACCACTCTGGAATGGTCGGCTGTTCAATCCCATCCTCGACCTGAATCTCTTCTTCATGCAGAACATCCACAACTCCCCTGAGAGCGGAAATCATTCCCTCCTCGAAGTCGTTATTCCGGGCTTCCATATCATTGTCTGAACCTAAGATTTTTGTGCCTGTAGGTGACGCAGGCTCCTCATCATCTAGCTGAATAGGTTCATCATTCACTTCCTGAACTGCAGGAGGTTCAAGCATCTCTACCAAGGAATCGTCTATAGTAGCTACCAACTCGTCAATATTCCTGGATGTTGCTGAACGAGAAGGTTCTCCTTTATGCCTCTTGGAAGCAGGCTCAGCACTTGGCATTATTTCTTTCCTTTTCTCTCCGATCCCGACCAAGTCCTAATGGGATGCACCGGCATTAGAAGAATATGATTCTGACTCGCTCAGTAGATCATATGTGAGCGTGATTCCTCTCTGTCTCAATTCTTGGGCATGATAGTCAACCCACCACTGAGAGTATTTAGTCACCGGCCTCATTAAGGTTGCCAAGTCTGCGTGCTCAGGTTTTGACCATTTCACTGGAGGGAGAGGTCGGCTTTCCTCGAAGCGTGGCTGGACGTGGTTTCCATCATCTTGTAACTGATCAGGCACCCGGCAAAACTCAATTGTTCTCATGAAATCTAGTGGCATCCTGGACCACATTTTCCGTCTGACTTCATACTCATCGGCAGCATTTGCCCAAAGATCTTCCAGTTCCATCCTGTGCTTGTACTTTCTCCCTTCTACTGTCCGGATATTATGATGTGGGTCGAAGTTGACCCTGGACTTGTAGGCTGTGAAAGGATACCACTGGATCTCCAACCTTGCACTCTCAGCTGCCTGTGCTGATGGACAATATTCCAACATGTTCCAGATGAAAAATGGGAATGTGACAGATGCCTTCTTGCTTGGCCTCTGAATATTTTGGTACTCCTCCAACTGTCTTAAGACCTCGAGCAAGATCATCCGATTTGTCGGATAGATGGGCAATTTATAGGGATTTCCAGTAAATCCCTGGATCCTGACATATGTGAACTTAGGGAACTGGATGAACCAAGACCCGTATTTACTGATAAGACTTTTCGCCTCGTGGCTCAGCCTCTGATGCACTCCTCCTTGAAGCTTTCTGGTAATATGCATTAGGAAGGCATCATGCACCTTCCTGAAGTGAGTCTTCTCCTTCAATTGGAGCTGTGGGTAACAGTCGTAAGGCCTGAGCTCGTTCTCCCCGTTGCCAATTTTGCCCTTGCAAATCAATCCTGGATACTTGTATGATCTAGCCAACAGGTATACAACATACGAACTCATATGAAAAGACTTAGTCTCTTCGAGGTTGATCAATTGTTCGTGGAGGTTGTCACTTATCATTCGTGACCAATTGAACATTTTGACGCTAGAGGTTATCTCGTCTATGAAATAGTACATCCAGCTCTCGAAAAAGGCGCCTTGAGGGTTACCAGCTATTCTATTCAGCATCAGCACGATATCTCCAAAATCTTCCTTGAAGTCTGTTCGGCGAGGTCTCTTGGGCAACTTCTTGATTGAAGGCTTAGGCTTGTCCATCCATACTTTGTTAACTGTTGTGGCGCACAAATTTGGTTGACTGTCATATAATCTTTTGGCTTCTTCCTTGGTCTTATAGACCATTCGTGAATGTTCCGGGATACCGAAGGTTTCCTGGATTGCTACTTCTCCCAAGTGTGCCAAGACTCTTCCATCAGGTGCGATGATCTGTCTCTTCCGAGCATCATAGTGGAGAGCACACTCCACCATCAATTCCGCACAATCCATTGCCGGTGGGAATCCAGCTGCCTGAAATATTCCGTTTCTGACTATCCGCTTGGCTATCGGTGTGGGAAGTCCCTTCTGCCCATACACTCTTTTCTTGAACTCATCAAAGTCCACGTGTCCGAAATCGGTGTCCACGACATTCTTCCATTTTGAAATGACCTTGGTCTCTCGTTGAGCACCCTTGCTGGCAAACTTCATTTTCAGCTTCTTTGATCGTTCGCCTGCCGTGGTTGTCAACCTGCAGTCCAAAAGATTAACATTAATACAAAGACTTTTTCAAATAATTAAATCTCGTGCCTTGGATTCGAAAATTTACTTTCAGCTGGTTAAATAATTGAATTGTTGCGAAAAAGCAAGCTGAAAATAAATTGGATGAAGTTGAAAATTTCGCCAGAACTTCGTTGAGATGAAAGGACATAAAAGAGATAGCAAATTCATTTGACCAAACACCAAACCTCTGTGAAGAACTGTTGAATGCAAATCAGATTTAAAAATCTGATTTTTTAGAAGAAGAAGTGCGCCCCTCTTCACAGAAGAATTTCAACTTTGAATAAATCTCTTTTCTTTTCCTGCGAAAAATTCTTCAGCATAACACTGCTTCTCTCTCTGGGAAAATTCGACTTTGCCTATTGATCAATCAATCGCCTAATAATTTCGAGAAAGATTAAATTTCTCTTCAGCTGTGTGTGAAAAATGAGTTGCTGAAACTCATTATAATGCTGAAGGATTGAATTCGATTTAGCAACTGCCATATTCTTTCTCGATCTCGATTTGTTTTCATTTATCCAAACAGGCAAGTTTCCTTTTATTTTTCGACAAGAATCAGTCTCGAGCTTATCCGGGCAAATCTCACTGATCTTCAAAAATTCGATTTTTTACTTAATGTTTATCTTTGATTTTTCGAATTTTTAAAGAAAACATTAAATATTTAATTAAATTCATGGCGAATTTAATTTTGCCCGTCAGATTTTATCTCTGCCTGGCGTACTTTATTTTCTTCCAATTCTCGTCTGGCAAATTTGATTTTGTCCAAGGCATTTTTAAATTTCCAAGCGGTTGAAAATAAATTATTAAAATATTAAAAATATTTTAATTTATTCCAACCCGTTCGTTTTGGACCCATGGCTATTTCGATTTTCTCTTTATTTTTCTTGGCTAAGAGTGTATTTTCCAATTTTATCCTCAATTTTGTCTAGCCAAACCAAAATTTAAGCCATTCTGTCGAAAATTTTATTGCCAGATCCTTATTTTTCTTTGCCGAGGCGAAATTTTCTTTTACATTGAGCCTATTTTTCTTCTGCCAAAGTCAAATATTTCCTCGCTCAGACGAATTTTTCTAAGCAAAATCCTCATCTGGGTGTCTTCATCGGGCGAATTTCTTCGACGCTTGACAAATTCTTCTTCCTTCTGGCCAAGGGCGATTCTTCCTTTCTCCTTGCCTTGTGCATTTTTCTTCGGCCAAAGTTGTCAATTTCTCAACATTTTCACCATACTTAGGCAAATTTAATTTCTCTTCCCCTTTTGTGCTAGGCACTCTTCGTTTTATTTCTTGCCATATCCCAATCCTCTTTAGCACGTGTCCTTTCTAACTTGGCACTTGACCTCCTGAGAACGTCATGATTCTTAGCCAAAATCTTCATTTTTTCCATCCTTTAGCCTCTATACTTAGGCAAATATTCGAAATTTTCTTTGGACTAGGCACTAACACTTAGCAAAAATCATTATTTTTCCTCCTCATGTGCTTAGGCGGACTTCCTTAACACCTTGGACAAGTATGGCGGACTTCTTTGACACCTTGCTAGCCCCTTCCAAGTGTATGGCGGACTTCATTAGTCTTTTGGACAAGCATCTTGGATATCCCTCTTTTCTAGGGCGGATTTGTCTCAACATTCTATCCCCTTGGAAAGGATTCTCCACCTTTTTAGGCTTTCACATTTAGCAAAATTTCGAAATTTCCTCCTCTAGGCACCAAACACTTAGTGAAATTTTAAAATTTTTCTCTCTCACATGCCTAGGCGGACTTTGGATGGTCTTTAGCCAAGTCCCACCTTTCAAGGGCGGACTTTACACTATCCTTGCCAAAGTGTGGCGGACTTCTAAGGCTTTTTAGACGTCCCTCTTTGAATATGGCGGACTTTATGACCCCTTGGCATGTATGGGCGGACTTTAGAGGAGTCTAGGATGAGCATGGGCGGACTTTAGATGATGCTAGGATGTGCCTCCTTGATGCATGGCGGACTTTGAAGAGTCCTAGGATATCAAGGGCGGACTTTGGAACTGATTAGGATGAGTTTGGGCGGACCTTGGAGGGTCTTAGGACTTCCCTCTTTGCTGTTGGGCGGACTTCACCAACTTCCTGACATTTCTTCATCCTTCCTTCATGGCGAATTTCAGACTTGAACAAATTTTTCACAAATTTTATCTTTTTTGAGCTGATTTTTGGTGATTTCAACCTCAGATCTGACTGGTTTTGACCTGATTTTTTTTTCAGATTTCAATGTTCTTGGTCTGATTTTTCATGCTTTTTGAATTGTTTTTCCAGATTTTTCAATAATTTTTCAAATTTTCTTTTTGATTTTCTGAGAGTTCTATCAAGTTTTTTGAACTTCTAAGTGCGTTTTTGGAACTCGGGACCTTTCTAAATATAGAGACTTTCCAAAAATAGAAACTTTCCAAAAATA
>VDFB02367193.1:0-34008 GCA_007258455.2 Sequoia sempervirens
GCCAAGAAATGTAGCTCGAATTTATAATAAAGCCTATGGTGCTATACGCATTTTCCAGAGATTGTTGCATCATATAATTGTTGTCATAGGCTAAAGAAAATAGGTATCGTGATAAAGAACTAGGTTTAAATAATTGTTTTGTCGAGCTGAAAAGATATGTGTATAGGTGTGGAGGGAAAAATAGTTTGGTGGGTTTGGAATCTGTGAGTTGTATAGTTATATGTACACACACACACACACACACATATATATATATATAAACATGTATACATATGTATATATATATAGGTATGTATGTATGTATGTATATATATATGTATGTATATGTAAATATATATAAATATATAGTGGTGCTGGTTTGATAGAAGACTATTCTAAAAATCACTAGGTTCGGGTCCATGGTTGGTTCAATAGAGGGTCATTCTAAAAATCGACAGCTTCGGCTCCATTCTATAGCAGATTGGAGGGTTTGAAAACTATTGTTTTTCACAATCTGTAAGTCGTTTTACATGGGTGTTTTGTATAAATGATTTATTTATTGTTTATGTTAAAAATGTTGTTGTCCGGAAACTACAAGTCATTTTACATGGGTGTTTGGAGTTATGGTTTTGTATGGATGGAGAAAAAATAGTTAAATCTTCTTTCTTTCATCAAAAAAATATGGTTAAGGTTAGTAAGGGAAAGTATACTCCAAAATGTGGCAGAAAATATATTCATTAGGTTGCATTGTCAAAAGAGCCATTGTGGTGTCGGTTTGATACTAGACTACTATAAAAATTGTGCCTCAATCTCTGTTTCAAGTTCCTCATAACAAACTATTCCTCATGATACTCTTTTCCCCAGTTCCCCATAGCAGAGTCTTCATTATTGTAGATTGCTTAAGAATCACAAGTAAATGGCAAATCATCGAAAACCCACAGTAAGAATATTCATACAAGAGAAGCAATGTATGTAAGAGTTGAGTTTTCAATTGAAACTTTGAACTACATTCTTTGGTAGTAAACCCACACTAGACAGAACTTGTGAAGGGAATGGGTGGCAATTGTAGTGCCCCTCCACTCTCAACTTGGACATGCATGTAGTTTGGCTAAGGAACTTGAAGATGAAGAATGTGTATTGACTCGTGTTCAAGAGTTGTGGTTGCAAAGGGGACATGAGCTCATGTTAGTACTTTAGTGAGTATAATGTTGTAGTAGTATGATGTTAGGATAGGTGGAAAGGGTGGCATCATACCATTGGATGGATGGGGAACATACAGGAATGTGTTATGAATGCTAGAGTCCCTTTCCTAGTGCTTCAGCTATTATAAATATGCGCTCTAACTCATATGTTCGAGTGAACAGGTATTGGGCTACGTCTCCACCTAAAATAGTAGGTCTGAGTGTGTCTTGAACCCAATGGATCAGTTGTTCAATAGACAACACTAGGTCCCCTACCCTAGCCACCATCCTCAGAGGGGATAAGTTCTTGGTTGATACCTTGTTAGTATGTCAGGTTGGTCAGTTGTGTTATTTGAGGTTTTGCATTTTGATCCTAGTTAGTGGTCAGGTGATTGATCGGTATTTAGTTTATTTAATTTAATTTAAGTTGTTGATATAAAGCTTTGAATATCTTATGCATTAAAAATAAATTGTTAAATATTGGAGCATAATTTGATAAATAAGGATATAGATATAAATAAAAATTGATATATATATATGCATATAATAGTTAATAATAAAATAAGGTTATAATACAATGTCAATAAATAAATAATAATGAGATAAATTAATAAATAAATAAAGATTAAAAGGGGTGGAGTATATAATTAATTATAATCTATAAGTAATTGAGGGTAAACAATTTTACCCATTTGTGTAAAGATGGAATATCTATTATATTATATTGTTATGATTTCTTTTTAAGGAAATGTTTTTAAGTTTTTTAAAATTTACTTTGTCTGTTGGCAAGGTAATTTAATAAATCATGGAATGATGGAAGGTGTCGAGAAGATGGATTTAGTAAATTAAAAACTAACTTTAATAGGGGGGTTAGTTGGAGATTTGGGTTTTCCCTACAACTGATAATTTATTTCCTGTAAATAGTTTGGGGGTTTTTTTAGAGATTTGGGGAGGATAAGTTTCATGAATGAAATTTTGGAGATTCTATTGGGGAATTTCCAGGTTCATATTTCCAACTTGAAATCACAGTAAGGGGGGGAAAGAGAAGGGAATACCATGATACTTCTCCTGGAGGCCTCGCATGCAGATAGGAATTCCTCAACAACCTTGGAGGAAGGATGTGAGGAGGCAAAGAAAGAAGGAGAACAAGGAGAACTTAAGTTTTGAGCCTGCAGGGTTGATTAGTATGCATTCATGTTCAAGC
The DNA here is from genome assembly GCA_007258455.2 of Sequoia sempervirens. Taxonomy (NCBI): domain Eukaryota; kingdom Viridiplantae; phylum Streptophyta; class Pinopsida; order Cupressales; family Cupressaceae; genus Sequoia; species Sequoia sempervirens. Next base: position 2,365 of record VDFB02367193.1, read on the forward strand.
ATTTCATTTGAAGGTTATATGTGATGTGTGATATCCTAGTATATAAATCGGTCCCACACCCTTATTCTCTAATTTATATGTTTTGTTTTTCTTCGTTTCAACTCCTTCCTTGCAGCGTATGTTGAAAAATGAGGTGTATTCTTAGCTTAATACTCTGTAAAAATTTAATATTGTTGATCTAAATAATCTTTTCCTTTGTTACATATATTCTTTGTGGATGATTATCTTGATTAATCCATTTTACTATTGTAGAATGTAGACAAAAGTTGATAGAAGAACTAGACAGGATATTAGAAAGATTACACAAGATGTACCATGGAGAAACCCTTTCGGGAAAAAACTCCACCAAGAATTATTCTATTATTCAATCTCTAAATTACAATAGCATCAATTCTTTCTTGAGAATGCTTCCTTTTCCTTAGCCAAGCTTCTTCACAACCTGCAATAACAAATATGTAAACTCTCTTCAACTTGAATGAGATATATAGGCAATAAGCAACCTTGTAATCTCCAAAAGGTGACAATTGCAATGCTCAAGTCCAAGCCCTAGAAAAGGTACACCATATTCCTTCAAGTTGAGTTCCACCGTGAAAATAAAAGCTTAGAACATGTGCTTCATCCATTTGGGTGTCCCAAACTGAAGCTACAACTCATCCTTCACTTCAGTGATAATTCCAAAGCTCCTCCTCAAAGTTGGTGCCAAAGAGAGGGTCCCACTTAATTGATCCTTTAGAAATATCTTATTATGCAAAGGAGTTAATTACAAGAAGCCAACTTGGGCACCCAAGGTGGGTCCAAGTTGTTTCTTGTTAACCGAAACATTTCTCAACACCATCCATCCAAGAATGGTCATCCCCTTATTAATTGAAACATTCAAACTGTTATCTCACATGCAACTCAAGTATTTAAACATGCATTCCAAGTTAATTGAAGTCAACTACATTCAAACCAAAATAACCAACATGCAATTGCATGCAACTGAAGATAATTGAATCTTAACTTAACTTAACTTAACTTAACCAAAACTAACAATGAACTAATAGTACCACTCCTCATACATTGTAATTATCAATCCCTATCTCATAGGGAACCTGACATGCATTTCATAAGAGTTATCAATTCCTCAATTAGTTAACTGAACTAAGGTGTGTCCCACCTCCCATGTGTTCACCCATGTGCTCCTATGTTGTAGGAACATCTCCAAGAGCGTCCCACATGTTCCTATTATTTAGGAATAACTACAAATGTCAATTTCATGATTTATTTCATCCAAATAATTAATCTCTTTCAATCCTAGTGTTTGTGAAAACATTCCAAGGTCTTAGGAGATACATGAAATAATTAATGTTTAGGATTTGCAATTACATGGCATCATATTTCCAACAGCGTCGACATAGAGAAGAATGTGTATTCTTAATACCCATTTTCATAAGCTTGTCATGTTTCCCATGTGTCACTATTAGATGGGTTGGTTCTTCACCATTAAACTTATTTTTGCATTTGTTAGCGAGATCAAGAGATTATAGCTTGATGTTTTGTAGTAGAATATTTCCATCAGACAATTTATGTTTCCTTTATTCAACTAATTCTATCTAGGATTCAATTCCTATATAAGCTCAGTTGGGTGCATACTTTATGGTCATTGCATTTCATGGTATGCCATCTGCTCCATGCCAGCCAATCACATTTGCTTGAAAGCTTCTTAAACCTTTCCAAGAAATGCCTTTGCGCACCTCTTGAACCCTTTTCAAAATTTGAGATAGAATGCTTAAGATCTTCCAGTCTCAATCGAACATGTCTCAGCCCATGTATGGCAACAAAAAATCCCATGGCCCTGATTTCCCTTGACTAATGCCATGCAATAGTGGACGACGGTGTTGTAATATCATTTATTGAGATAACTTGTACAAGATTATAATATGAGTGAGATTTTATGAGAGGGGAATCGGCTAAAAACAAGAATTCACCACTGTCAACTATTCCACAAGAGAAAGCCGCCCTATGAAGAAAATGACTACTAAATGAGTTAATTGTAATGCCCACGCAACCCTAGAGGAAGTTGCAATTCGCTACTTAAATGTGCCAATTTTTTTTTTTTGTTTAAGTACAAATAACATTTAAGATGAATACATATTGCCAACAACCTCTAAGGCCACGAGACAAAGATTACTTAAAAACCCAACAACAATTAACATTAACATAAACTGAAACATTAATCACTTAAGGAAATGAGACAACATACATTCCATTCAAGATAAATTACATCAAGGATAATAAATACCTCAAGATTCCAATTTAATATTTAAACAATAAGGTTACATCACTCACTCCCCGAATGAGGTAAATCCAATAATCATGATTACAATTTACAAATTCCACCTCGATGACAACTGAGGGGTAATAAAATACAATAAGAACCGAGAGAACCAGGGCATGAGAAGAACTGATTCCCACAAGCTCTCCAACTAGAAATCCCGAACACACGAACATGAAGAAGAACCAACAGAAAAGGATGCACGCCACCCGACCACGTGGAACCCCAAGGCCCCACTCCCTCCGTGCTAGGAGATAGTAACAAGGATTTCCTAGACAAGACCATCTACCTCTAGACACCAACTAGCACACTGAACTGAAACAAGATCAAAACCCACATTACTTAACACAATGGTTCAATGCTTCCAGAGTACAAATCAAGTACCATCACTATACAAAATAAACCAACGGTACAACACCATACCGACTGTTGTCATAGGAGGAGTGTCATCGCAAAGGCTGCATGGGATCTCCTGGCAAGTCTTCCTAGGTCCCGGCCCCCCTCTAGGGATATCCTAGAAACCTCAACCGACTCCCGGCCCCACATGCATACCAGAGCGGAATCAATTATCTCTCGAAAGACGAGATAATGATCTTTCCATTCCAGGCCTTCCCGACTCATCTCAAGTCTCGTACAAGCCCTTGAGCCAATGAGCGAGGCTAAATTATCTTATTAATGTTCAAGCTACTCTCTCCCTAGCAAGTTATTTTAATTTACACTTAATTAACTAACTCTCATATGAGTTATCCTGGAACCACTTTGGGTCCAGTGTTCGTTTGAAAGCCACTCCCCTATCGACAACACAAAACTCAACCACAGACCATGGGTAGACAATGCACTAACACTATCACAACTAAACAAACACCTCAACATGTAACACATCACTACAGATGCCCAAAACTGAAACCAAAGCGTGCACTACCCAAGGCTAACACAAGGTTGACTAACATGAAGAGACCCACATAACAACTGTTAACTCGACTCAACCATGAATCACAAGGTCACACAACCCATTCAAAGGACCAGGTAACCACTTGAGCTTAACTCACACACAATCCAAGATAGACAAAGTGAAACATAAGAGACATAACATCATCTCAAGAAAACACTGCTGGAAGACTTACATGATCAACAAGAAATGACTAGAAGTCAACAATCATAAAAAACTCACGTAAACCACCCATACCAATAATTGAACCCATATCAGGAAGATTCACAAAACATTCACTCTCATTCCACAACATCGAAGGCGAACAATTAAACACTGAAAATATTTCAGACGAATAGGAAAGCTAATGTTCGGATTTCCTAAATCCATTCAAACACAGATTTCATGACTTGCATTTATCCAATCAATTGATCCCATTTCTTTTCACGACATTGAAATTTTTCAAGAACAGATCATTTACTCTAAATCTCATAACCATATTCATGATCAAAACACTTTAATAATGCAGCTATCTGGTTAAAATTTAAATCAACCGTTCTCTCTAAGTTTCATGACATACTATAGACAAATCACTTGATTAATAAATCATTCAGGTTAGATAATAAGTTCATCCTTTACTCACAGTTCCGCAATCATATTCTATAAATACACATCTTGAAACATAAGCATTTAGATTACATAATTCAGTCTTGATTTCAACTTAGCATTAAATAAGTCAACTAACTCTTATCTCTACTTGAATTCCATTATATCCCAAATGAATATACCTAATAGTGAGTTAAGCATATTGACCACATAAGGAGTTTAAACCAATAATTATATTTCATTTTCCCAATTACATTTATTAATAAACTCACCCTTTGAAAATGAAAGCACTTGATCATTTAAAATCTACCTTTTTAAAATAAAACATTTGACTATTAAGATTTAGCATTTGAAATAACTCATTCGAATATAAACTCTACTTTAGCTTCAATTTCGTGACTAAAAGTCATATTAAGATAATCAAATCAAATTATAAACAAATCCAACATTTGACAATAAAGTCGTCTAATATGAATAAGACATTCGTTAACTCTAAGTTTCACTAACATATTTAAACTCTAGATATTTTAATAAATAATATTTAAATTCAAATCACTTAATCCATTTTGCAACATAGGATACTCAATCAACTAAAATCGATATTTCAAATAAGACATTAAATTATCTATACTCCACTCTTGCCTCTAAAAGCGTGCAACGATAAGCATCTTAATACCTTTGAATTATGATACCCCTTAACACATTATTAAAATAAAATACCAATACGAAATCCATACAATTAAATATAAAAGCATAATGACATGGTTATTTACAAACAAATATTCAAAGTATGTATATACCTTCATATACAAAGATACTTGATTTAAATAACTATAATTTTAACAAATAATTAAAACCCCCATTAATTAAAATATAACAATTAATATATATACATATATATTTCCATTAATCATCTTTAATAATCTTTATGATTTAACATACAAAGTAAAATATATTCTAACTTATACAAAATTTCAATTAATTTAATATATATTAAATATATTATATTTTATATAATATATAATATTAAATATTATAAATATTATATAAAATATAATATAAAATAATATATATAAAACAAAATTTAAATTCATAAAAAAAACAAATCGAAGTTTTAATTCAAAAAGGGCACGCAGCCCTGCCTCCCGCCGGGCGGCGGAGACTGTGTGCAAAGCACACAGCTGGCGGGCTGGCGTGGTCTGTTAACGATCCTGGGCGGGCGTATGCGGAATCACACAGACACACCTGCCGAAGCGGCGCGGCGGCTATGGGGTGGGGTTTGGCCTCCCACCTCACCACAAAATAAATAAATAAAATAATATTATTTTCCTGCATTTTTTTCAAAATGAAATTTCAAGGATTTTCTGGGTTATACCCACATTTTAAAATTTCTAAAATAACAAATATATTGTATATATATTTGTGGGTATTTCCATATATTAATATATATGGTTGTATTCACAAATATATATACCCAAATTTTGATTTCATACCCAAATTGCAAAAATAATCCAAACCCAATTCAAGAAAGTAGCACTTATTTCAAAACAACAAAATGGGTTTTCAAAAACTAGTTTTAACATTGAGTTTTCTTGGATTTCCTTTCCATAACTTGGTATAAATTTCTTGTTTGGTTTCCATTCCAAATCTATCTACTATTTACCAAATTTAAGAGCTTCTCCATGAATTTCTATTGAATCTAACACTATATTTTCAAACATACAAAGTGAGCAAGAAGATGAAGGGAGAAATGATGGAACCTTGTGTTTCCTCCAAAATTGCAAGCTTTAACCATGGAGATTTTTCAAGCACCCTTTTCAACTCCACCATCATAGCCTCCTCCAAGCCTCTCCACCCAAAATTTTCAAACCAAGAATCCATAGAGAGAGATTGAAAGAAAACCCTAAATAAAAATATATCCTTTTTCCAAACTTCCCAAATTCAAATTCAAATTCAACTTCTAATTCCAATTCTAATTCTAATTAAATTCAAATACAAATGCAAACTCACTTTCAATTTCACACTAAATTCAATTTCAAATTCATATTCAACTCTTCACAAATATCTTTCCCCAAAATAGTCAACTATTTCAGAAAATATATTTTCTACCCCAAAGTCTTGCATAAGGAAACATTTGAATTTTTAATAACTTTAAACCATTTTCTAATTCCAATTTGAATTCAAAATATTTTAGCATTTTATATTCAACAAAAGAATTAAATCTTTTACATTTTTAATTCATAGGGATAATTTAATTAATTCACACAATTAATTTAAATTATCAATAGAATAAATCTAATTCAAAATTAGATTATTTTATTAATTCCATTAAATTAATTAATTAATCACTAATTTTCTAACATCTCAAGAAGACAAAACATTCATCATTTATAATTTCCAAAAGCTATTTAATCACTTTTAGCTTGCAACTAACCACATTTAATCATTAATTGGACTACACAAGTCATTTAATAAACTTTAAACCTGAAATTAAATAAACACTCAAGGGGAACTGACCAAGTTAAAACAACTGACCCCGACGACAACCCAACAACACGCTATGACTAGGGTGACGACTTGGTTCGGAAAACCTCGCTACTATCTCCCAATTAATTTATGTTGGTCAATGGACATGCTCAGACCTGGAAACTAGGTGGAGTCGATGTCATGTACCTGCCAACCTGCAACAAAGAGCATGGCGAACGTGCATATATACATAATATGATCAATCACACCGTGAAGAGGAAATCTCGGAATCGTAGGGCGCTCGCATGCGAGCGATACAATCCGTCCCTTTCACCAATACAGTATCATTAACTGACGCATCTAACATCAAAGATAAGCTCAATAACATAAATATCATTTAATCAGATATATTCTAAGTTACTCCAAATCATGACATAAGGATAACATCGGAATAAAAGAACATCACATCAACATATAACTTCTACATCATAAGCATACTCAGACGCAATCATAGCAGGGAAGAAAAATGCCGATCAAAGAGCCAAAACGGAGGGGTGTTACATTAATGCCATTGCACAATACGTGTCTAATTCAAAGGCTTTGTGCATCTTTTCCCACTCCTTAATGAATACTACTTTTTGCTTTTTCACATTTTCTTGAAAGTTCTAAAGCCTTTTTATCAAGTTCTATTCATGCGCTCCATGAGATGACATATCTACGTTGTTCCAAAGCTTGCAAGTAGAGAAGAATGGATAGACTAGGCTAGGTAGGTAGTGGCCTATAGTGTCAAATCACCTTCGTTATGATAAGGTCGTTCCATATTACACTATGAATAAGATTCAAGTGAGGGTGGTTGGTGAAACAAGAACTATCGTAGTCAACAGTTCCTTAAGAAAATGTTGCCTTGAAAAAGAATGGTTTGCTAAATGATTTGATCCCTTTCCCTAACCTGTATTTTACTCGATTTCAATTCTCCAACTTATATCAAGTTTCATGAAATTTTTTATATATGCTCTATTTGAGGTATTCCATTCGATCCCCTTTCCTTAGGTTTTGATCTTGTTGACTTTTGATCTTAAATCCTTAAGAGATCTAGGCCATTTTTCCTATTATTCTTACTTTTATGTCAAAGCTTCCCCAATTCCAGTGTTGTGAGTGGGAATGCCTGGATTGGTTTACAGGCGCATGGCTTGGGGCCTACTGTCAAAATAGTTCGATGGTTGGTTGTGCGCCAAAACAATACTTAACTCTAAGTTTTATCTTATTTATTTCGTTATTTAATTTTAGAAAATGTCAGCACTATGTCCTATTGAATAATGCATGGACCGAATCCTTAATGACCTGAACTGTCTGTGAGAATGAACCAGGTGGTGGATTTGATTAACTCCCACAAATTAAGGGGTTGATAATGGACCTGAAACAAAAATAAAACAAAATGCATAAATAAAACTCGTTGGAAGTTTAGAGTGGATTTATACTTTTCAGGTTGACACTGTGGCTACCGTAAAAAGTGTTAGAGTAATAAGTCATTTCACTTAATTAATTTAATCATATTGGTTAATTAATTAAGTCACTTATCACTTTAGGTTCGCTTAAGCTAAACTTAGGCACATTAATAATTAATTATTTATTAATTATTAAGTGTTCACACTAGGGTTTCCCTTTTAGGTTTCCTTTAGGGTTTCTTGATCTCCTTCATAAGGATTGATCTCATTGTAATTATTTGATTCTCTTAATGCATTTTTTAGCTTGAGGCTTGCAGAGCATCTTTGTTGTTCTGTACATTCTTCTTTCTTTGTGATAGGTTATGGAATGCAAGTGATCCTTGGGGTCTATGAAGTTGGGTTTCTCAACTTATTCATGGTATCAGAGCTCTAGACCTGTAGCTTCATGTTCATCTTTTGAAGATATTGCCTTATAGTGATTTTTCCTATGCAAGGGTTTCAAACCAAGCATCTTTTTGCTGGATCTAGGGGTAGCCTTTTTTTGGGGCATTTTTGGGCAAAATGGAACTCACCATCAAGTTCGCAGCGCCCAAAAACCCCTATTTTCATATAAAATTCATCAATTTTGGACAAAGTTGATTGGAGAGGCAAAAACAAATTTTGCTACAAAAGTCGTACGAACCCTCTATGGACCTCTATGCACGATTCTAAAAAACATCAAGTTTAATATTTTTTTACCTGCATGCAAAAAAAAAAATTCATTAGTTTTTTTTGAAAAAAATCAAATTTCAAAAAGAAATCAAAAAGGAAAGAGAGGGTGGAGTTTTTAAGTTTGTAGGGGCATTTATGAGGGTGGTGCGAAAGTACATACATGCAGGCGCAGGGCCGGCCACACACCATCGTCGTTGGCCGCACATTATCACCGACAGACCCATTAAAACCGGCGGCCGTTCCACCGGCCCACAAATTTCGGCTTCGATTCCCATGGAAGTCGATGGCGATCCTGCTGACAAAATATTTACGCTAGGTTCGGCAAAAAGGTATATATCGGCCGAGGGAGGAGCATGTCTAGGTGGTAGAAAAAAAAAAATTGGAAGGGGAGTTTTTGTCATTGTGGCGGTAAATGGTTGTCAAATTGCGCTTCGTGAAGTGTCGGCATGACGTCAGCAGCCGTCTCGGCCTCTTTGCCCTCCTAGCCCAGTTACCCTAAATGGTAGTTTTTTTCTTTTGGCATAACTTGGGCATATGGTATCGAATCAGGCAAGCAGATATGGGTCGGAAGCTAGTTCTAGGCACTATCTTGTGGTGCAGTTTACTTTTTAGTATTTTTCTGTTTAGCTACATTTATTGTTTTTTCAAGTTAGATGTTCATTTATGGCCTCCGAGCTCATAAATTTTTGCCACGATCTCCGATTTTCACTATCTTTGTGGCATTGGAAAGGTATTGAGGAGCTCTACATTGCTATGCGTGTACTTTCTTTTCTGTATTTACATCTCCAAAGTTGATGGATTAGTCCAGATTTGGCACGATGGGTGTTTTGGAGATTACTTGGATATTTTGGCAGGTTGTGAGGGGTGAAACTTGAATCTTTGCACTTCATTTCAGTATTACATCATTCAATAATCTACTGTTGCTTCATAGATTCTAGGGTTGTTCTAGTTTTTGAGTTTTCCAGTGTTCCATGGCATTGGGTCTATTGTTGCTTTATCATGATTCCTTGAGTCAATCAGTGATTCTCATCTAGTTTTAGTAGTAAAAAAAAGTGTCTTTCCTTGCTTGCTGGATTCAGGTTCTAGTGTTACTCCACAGTTTTCTTCCAATGCTTCTTTGCAGCAATTCATCTCATTGTAGAGGGGTTTTGTCCCACTAGGTTTTCTTCTCTACCTCATTCTTGCATTTGTAAATGAATTTTTGATGAGGCCTTGTTGTCGGGACCCATCTTTGCTTTCATGCATCTTTTTTCCTTAGTGTTTAGCTACTCCTAAAAGTTCATCTTAAGGGGTGTTAGAGTAATAAGTCATTTCACTTAATTAATTTAATCATATTGGTTAATTAATTAAGTCACTTATCACTTTAGGTTTACTTAAGCTAAACTTAGGCACATTAATAATTAATTATTAATTATTAAGTGTGCACACTAGGGTTTCCCTTTTAGGTTTCCTTTAGGGTTTGATCTCCTTCATAAGGATTGATCTCATTGTAATTATTTATTCTCTTAATGCATTTTTTAGCTTGAGGCTTGCAGAGCATCTTTGTTGTTTTGGACATTCTTCTTTCTTTGTGATAGGTTATTGCATGCAAGTGATTCTTGAGATTACGTGAAGTTGGGTTTCTCAACTTCTTCAAAAAGTAAAAGAAAATTTATTATGGTATCACTTCTACTAGATTAGATAGTTAAGAAAATTAGTTATAGAACAATCATTGATAGGTTAGGAATGAAGATTTTCTAGTCAGCTAACGTTAAGAATAATTTTGTTGGGTCTTTTTGGACAAACTTTATTTTGATAGAATAAGATTGTTTGAATAAGGTAAATTAGAGTATTTTCTTGATGTTGTTTGAATATATTAGAATACCATAATATAGATATCATTAGAAGAAGAAGATTTACATGAAACTTCATGATTCTTGTTAGGAAGGTATTCATTATCATTTAAAATATTCATATAGTTTCTTGATAGTGGATAAGATGTTCAACATAAAACATAGAATAGTGGATAGTATTAAATAGATACCATTTGCAATTGTGTTATGGCACATTATAATGGTGTATCTTCTATTAATGGATGTTCCTTAGATATTGTAATAAAATGTCATACATAATTTTAATGGGATAACTATTAGTAAAATTGTCATGTAAATTAGTTAACTAGAATAAATGATTGTTGTATTTATATTCAATTATAATCAATGGGTTAAATAATCTTTTAATTTGAATTGTGGTGTAAGTGAAAATTATAATATCGTATTAATGAGAGTATCTATATAGTTATATTACTATGGGTAATTGTTTATATTTGATGATCTGCTTTGATTGTTGGATTGAGATTTTGTGTAGTTGTTATCATGAGTGTCATTGTGTAAAGTTCATTTAAGGCACTGGGTCTTTGGGGAATGTGTTCAAGAGGGTGTATACATTGTATGAATGGCCCTCATGATTGGTTGACCTTGGAAGTGGTGTGCCTTTGAGGAGGGTCATGGGTACTATGTGAAAGGTAAATGTTAAGAGTGATGCCCTCTCGTCTTTGTATAGAATCATGTGATTATGATGTATATGCATGATGGTTTGTGCCTTGCTCTATGGATGGTTTTGTGTAGTTATGATAAGTGTTGCAAGTGTCATTGGTGTAGTGACCTGTGTTGTGTTGGAGCCACATTTTTTCCTTGTCTGTGTTAACCTATTGCTTCCTTATTTTTTTGTGTGTGTGGGGGCCTTGTGTTATCTCCTAGCATAGGGGGTGGACCTCAGAGTTCCACACGGTGGGGTGGTTGGTGCTATTTCTCCATTGGGTACTCTTGCTGAATGTTCGTGAGCATGGTGATTGAGTATTTCCTTGTGGTCTCCAGTCCCTGATCCAGTTGTGAAGGCATCCTAACATGCATTTGTGCCTTGGATGGAATATTCGTTGTATCTCCTGATGTAATCTTCTTGTATGTAGTAGAAGAGAAAAAGTTGTAGATATTGTATTGAAGCAACAATTATTAATGATTTTACCTTGTAAACGTATTATTAAGTAATGCATCTTCATATGATAGTTAGTTAGAAAATGATCTTTGATGTTGACTATCATTTGTCATGTAATTGATATACCTTGTTATTACCTTGTTATGTTAGTTAATGAAATTGATTCTAAAAGCTGTCTACATAAGACATGTTATGGTTATTTCTTGTTGGTTGATCATTTAAATGTGATGGATTAAATGAAATTGCATATTGTTAGACGAATATTGTTTAAATGTGATGATAGAGATGATTTATAATTCTTGTTAATATGGTTAATGGGATTCTAGTGGTGAAGTCATGGGACCTTAGAGGACCGAGGTAGAATGTAAGTTGTTGTATTATTTGCAATATTGTGTATATTGCTCTTTAAAAAAAAAATTGTTTAATTTTAGGCGTTTTAGCGTGTTGTCCTCTAGGGTTTCGTGGTGGGGCATTACAGCAATAATCTGTGCAAAATGGGTATAATACCATAGAGATAATTGGGAATTTGAGTTACATCACTAGGCAGCAAATATTATAGACAAATAGAGGAGACTTGTCTGGGTTTTTCTATGACGATGTGGAGCTTACCTCTTGAACAAAGTATGTTGTTAAATGTGGCTCATTGGTTGATAAGAGTTGCAAAAAAATTATGAATTTAGAATTGACAGCCGAATTGTTACATAGATTGGTTGTTTTGTATCAATATGTTTCATGATATTCTTTTTGGCTCATCTATTTGAAGGGCCCTACAATAAATTATTCTATTGTTCTTGTAAGAACAAATGTTATCAATTTTTAAAATTCTAAAATTTTTGTTGTGGTTATTTTGTTTGGATGGAACATGTTATATGCCTTGTATCAATATGTTTCATCATACTCTTTTTTTCTCATTTGTTTCAAGTTCACAATAACAAATTGTTCTTTATGATATTGTTTTTTCAGTTTCCCATAACAAACTGTTCATTAGATCGTAGTTTCCCTATTTCGTGCTCCATATTGTAAAGTTGATTTACGATCATCCGTTATGTTGTTGTGGTTCCTAAGTATTTTTCTAATAGTTCTTTTAGAATTTTCCTATTTTTCTATAGTGTTTAATGCCAAATAGTGTAGCTTAAATTTAGAATTGATAAGCCAACTCTTAGATAGATTGTTCGTCTTATATCAATTAGGAAAATAGACAAGAGTCACAAGTAAATGATAGATGATACGAAAACATACACAGACCAAAGAAATTGAAAGCAGTCCAAAGGTTTCTGTCCATCTGGCATTTACATGTGATTGTTAAATTTTATTCCAATATGTATTACAACTATTACTTAGGTTGCTTGCTTTGTAAGAATCTTTTCCATCGTACAACAACGATAGGATGCATTAATCCTGATGTGAGAAAACACTTGCAATGCTCTTTCCGCACACGGAGGGAACCAGCTGAAGTATGGCAAACCCTTCTTTCCAATTTCACTTTTTTGTCTAGATAATATTTAGTACCAAATAAGTGTTATTCCAACACCTCTTATACAATTAGCCTATTTGCCTTCTATATATATATACATATGTATGTGTGTGTGTGTGTATATATACATGTATGTGTGTGTGTATATATATTGATATAGAAATATATATATATACACATATACATGCATTGTTGATGGTGTGTAACAAGGAAAATTTGTATTGGATCGAGTTCTACTACCATGGAAGAATTTTAAATAGACAGTTTCTAATAGATTAATTGTGTTGTATGTCCATTGTATCTGTGCAGTACTATAAACGAAACAATATAGATATACAATAAAAGAGGTTAGCACTATCTATTCTAACAAGGAAGAGATAAAAATGGAAGACTTTGAGTACATGCCATGTTGGTAAAGAATTGTCGACAAGGGATATATTCAGGAAGCTGAAAAGAGAGTTGTGGGAAGAATATGAAATGTAATCGATAGAGTAGAGAATGGTTTTCAGAGGCTAGCACATTAGATAATTTGTGTGTCCATGTATATAACCAGCAAGAAATATATGGTGTTGGAAAGAAAAAGCTCTAAACGCACGAGCGGTCTCCTGCCAACCATATTTGCATCATGAAGTCTCACGGGCTCTAGCCAAACCTGCGAGCAAGAATGGCACACTTACTATAAATATCATTCGCAAAAAAGGGAAATCATATTGGATTTCCTGAAACATAGAGAGGTACATATACGCATATATATATATATATATATATGTATCAGAATCCCCCTTTCATGTTTAAAAATATAGATATAGGCAGAAATATATATCCATATATATAGTCCAACACCACTATGGCTTATTCCACAATGCAACAACAATCCATATATACACATGCATGTCTAAACTTCCCTCATATGCTTCAAGCTTCCTGGAACAAACTACTAAGGCCTGCTTATGACAGTTGCAAAGCTTCATGCCTGCTTATGCTAGCGGTGATGCAACTGGTTGTCTGCTTATCATCTATCATGTATTTCTAATTCATAAAGTGTTTTCCTAATAGTTCTTTTACAATTTCTCCATATCATGAAACATATTGATAGAAGACAAGCAATCTATGTAATAGTTGGGTTGTCAATTCAAAATTCAAGCTACATTATTTGACACTAAATACTATAGACAAATAGGGAAACTGTAAAAGAGTTTTTTCTGCATTTAATATATTTTTTGCTTGCCATCACAGTGGTGCTAGTTTCATAGCAGGCTATTGTAAAAATCATTTAGTCCGCCTCTGTTTTATAGTATATTGAAGGATTTTAAAACTGTTGTGTCCCACTATGTGGGGTAGTTGGTGTCCTAAATACGTGGAATTTAAAACGTAAGTGTTTGCTTGTGGGAGTGTTAATGGATTCTATTGTTGTTGTGTGATGGAGGCAGGGGTAGTAAATGTGGGTGGATGAAGTAAATGCAATATTGATTGTTGCATTGTGGGAAAGTATTATTTTGATTAAGTCGTATTGTCAAAATAGCCATTGTGGTGTTGGTTATATATATTACTCCTATATGAATTTTGTATAGCAGAATCCCTATATAAGAAACTCTCCATATCTATGGTTTGTAGCTTGTACTCTCCATATGTTAAACTTCCATATAAAATCTATTATAGATCATCTGCCATTTGAGAGACTCTAAAATAGTTGTTACAAAAACACTTCAAATCACAGGTAAATGACAAATGGTCAAAAAACCCACATCAAATAGAAGTTTAAGAGAGGTAGGAAAACATACACAAGCCAAAGAAATTGGGAAAAGACAAATGGTTCCTGTTCATATCCCATTTATAGATTTGAATTTGTGGCATATTCCTGCTTACCAGAAATTCTATCACTAACTAGACAAGGTGCAACAGGGAATTCTATGTAACAGTTGGCTTGTCAATTTAAAATGGAAGCTACATTATTTTCCACTAAATATTGTAGAAAAAAAAGGGAAAATGTAAAACAACTATTAGGGAAAACACTTGAGAATCATAGGCAACATCAGAGATGTCTTGGGCGACAGTGACATGACTGGTGTCTTTTTTTTTCTATGGCACTGTGGAGCTTTGTAATTACGTAGGTTGGCACTGGTGGAGTTAGTGTCCTCGATACATGGAGGCTAAGTGGCAAGCATTTTCTCAAGTTATGGTTAATGCATTCTATCATTGTTGTACAATGGGGTCAGACAAAGTAAATGCAGATGGACAAAGTAAATGGAATATTGAATGTTGTAGCGTGGGAAACTGTACTTTGATTAAGTTGCATTGTCGAAAGAGCCACTGTGGTTTTGGTTACATATATATACATGTATACATATATACATATATATATATACACACACACACACACATATATATATGTAATATAAATATATATACATGTGTATATATATGTATATATATGTATATATGCATAAATATACATATTAATGTTATACTAATGGATATGTTACAATTTTCATATTTCTCTATAATATTGAATGCTAGATAATGCACTGTATATATGTATATACATACATATATTCTAAATTGGAGTTGCATTATTTGGGACTAAATATTGTAGACAAATAGGTAAATTGTAAAAGAACTATTAGGAAAACACTGAAGAACCATAGGAAAATGGCAGATGATCGAAACCCAACATTAAATAGAACTTTTAAACTAGAGGAAAGAATATCATAAAACATATTCATTCAACACAAAAAATCTATGTAACAGTTGGGCTTATCAATTCTAAATTGAAGCCACATTATTTGGCACTAAATATTATAGACAAATATAAATATCTTTTCAACTTGCCAAATCAATTATTTAAACCCAGTTCTTTATCACCATACCTATTTTCTCTAGGCCATGACAACAATTATATGAATGTGCAAATATATATACAAACACAGGAATAAATTACGTTCATATTTGCAAAACAAAAGTCTTAGATAAGATGCAGCCATACCTTGTGGGTGCAACTGGACTTAGTATGAACATAACAAAAGAAGACTGGCTCTCCATCCTGCAATATTAGGTCATCCAAGCTCATGGGCTATCACCAAACCCCCGATTAAGAATGTATAACCTAAGAATTTTGTTTAGTTGAAAGAAGTGTTATACATTTTTCAAAATATATATAGTTGTATTATTTATGACAAACAATTTTACATGTAGTCGTGAAATAAGAGACAACACCATATTAACATCAAAAGCATGGGAACTCAATGAATGTGCGAATATATATATATATATATATATATATATATGCAAACATACGAATAAATTACGTTCATATTTACAAAAAAAAAGTCTTAGATAAGATGTAGGCATACCTTTTACGTGCAGTTGGATGTAGTATGAACAGAAGAAAAGAAGGCCTATTGTCCGCCCTACCATATTGGGTGATGCAGTCTCATGGCCTATCACCATACCCCTGAGCAAGAACATAGACTTCCCACCACTATGATCAATGGTGAAGCCAATGTTTGGGCACCTAAGTTTGTTGTTTTTGGATATTTGATTGTGTTTGAGCTTTTTCACCGAAAAAGAGAAACACAATAAAATATCCAAAAATAAAAAATCTTAAGCATTATAGATTGTGGAAATCTCATAGCATTAACCTGAGAATTTGTTTTAGTTGAAATCAGTGTTATACATTTTTAAAAATATATAGTTGTACCATTTATGACAGAGAATTTGACATGTAGTCATGAAATAAGAGATAGAATAAAGGACATATAGTCTTACCTTCTATATAAATAGAATGTAGTTGTAGCTTGTACAACATGGAAAACATGTGATCACAAAGCTATTTAGTATTGTGGAGATGTGTAGTTATAGTTCAAAACATTTTCAATCTAAAATGGTTTCAATCAGATATAGTTAGTCACAAGGAAAATTTGAAGTTTAGTGCGATGAACATGTGTAATTGGTAGACAATATCTGAATTAGGAAATATAAATAGTTGTATAGTTTATAACAAATAATATGTAATGCATCTGCAATAGAAGAGATCGCATAAACAAGATGCAGGTATATGCCATGTAGAGAGTAGGACAAGCTCAACGAATCTACGAATATATATTTATGCAAACATAGGAATAAGAACTATGTTCATATTTGCAAAACAAAATCCTTAGCATCCCATTGTGAACAATAAAAAGCCAACACACAATAAATAAAACTTAAAAACATGGAGAATAGAAGAGGTGAACTACAATAATGAACAGTTTGTTATGAGCAAGTGGATATTGATACAACACAGGAAATCTATGCAACAATTGGTTTGTCAATTCGAAATTCAAACTACATTATTTGCCACTGTATAGTGTAGAAAAAAATGAGAAGTTGTAAAAGAACTATTATTTTTAAGTTTCAAAATTCAGGAATTTTGTAGATTGGTATAAAGTACAAACATGACTTTCACCTGTACCTTATTGCTTTCAATTTTTTTTGCTCTGTTTATGTGTTATTTGGTTTGGTCATAAACTGTTCTTTATGATATTGTTCTTTTCAGTTCCTCGTAACAAACTGTTCATAATTGTAGTTTGCCTCTCCTATACTCCATATTTTTAAGTTATATTTAATGTGTTTTTTTGTCTATAATATTTAGTAGCAAATTAGTCTTATTCTAATACCTCTTATACAATTCTCTATTTGTCTTCAATATTTACCACTAAAGGACGTAGCTTGAATCTTGTATCAATATGTTTCAAATTTTGTTAGCTATGTATAAGTTTAAAGAGATGTGCAAGGTTTTCTTTACACAAACACATTTAGAATCACATCATATAATTGTTGTGATAACCTAAAGAAAATAGGTATCATTATAAAGAACAAGGTTTAAATAGCTCAATTAGGAAGTTGAAAAGATAGCTCTACAAGCATGGAAAAATGTAGTCAACAGAGTACAATATGTTGTGGATATGTAGGAGCCAATGTATGTTGTTGATAGGGAAAACCACAAAACTCATGCCTATTGTCATCCCTCCCATATTGACATCATGAAGCCTCATGGGCTCTAGTCAAAACCTCGAGTAAGGAAAGTATGCAAGGCCCATCAAAAATTCAATGGATCCATATCATATATCACAGAATGGTGAAACAAGGGAAATTGTGTTGTTTCCATATATGATGTCAAATATTGCACTATTTTTTTCCCGTGTAACAACTTTTAAAAGATGGATTTGTTGATAAAGAGCTGCCTA
Organism: Sequoia sempervirens; assembly: GCA_007258455.2. Classification (NCBI taxonomy): domain Eukaryota; kingdom Viridiplantae; phylum Streptophyta; class Pinopsida; order Cupressales; family Cupressaceae; genus Sequoia; species Sequoia sempervirens. The sequence continues at coordinate 20,507 of VDFB02367193.1, forward strand.
AAATAGAAGTATACGCAACATGTAATCGACATGAAGACCATGTGGGAAATCTAACGTATGCACACCAAAGCACTCCTATGTTGCAAAACATACAGTCATAAATGTTATAAAATCCATGGCAAACAACATAACTTATGATTTCTTGGCAAATGCCCTCAATTCTAAAGTCATCACAAATGCCACAAGTTTTCTAACATTTCCTTGCAACCTCTGCAGGCCAAAATAGCTACTTTTGTTTTTTCATCACCACGATTTTAAGTGAAATTTCTACTTGGAAAATATTTATCCAATGAACTACATATCCCATGATTAAAATTATGCAGATTTCCACCTGCAAATGTAACATGCTCATCAGCAAAGAATAAATAATATATACATATCTAGCCAAACCCCCGAGCAAGAAAAGTATGCAAGTTCCATCAAAAATTTAATGGAGCCATATCATATATTGCACAATTATGAAGTTGCAAAAAAAAATTGTGTTCTCATAGATGATTCCCTTTTTTGCAGTGCTTTTTTTGCTGCAATAACTTTAAGGAAAAGAGAATGCAGATAAAACCAATTGAAAAGGTGGGAAGAACACATAAGAATATTTGCAAGCAAAGCATCAAGGACAAATAAGGAAACTTAGGGTATATAGGCATGGAAAATGGAAAATGTGCAACATGGATGTAGAATTTTAAACTTATTATTCAAATGCAACACATTTTTTTGAGAATGTTTCTACACTGTGTGCATACATAGTTTAATACACTGCAATGTCCAAAACATGTTACTGACTTATAAAAATTTTGGTACATATACATATACATATACATACACATTTACACATACATACACTTTTTGTCCTTTGTTTATTGTTTGCAGTTATCTCTATGCATCTTTGCCATTATACACATTACTATAGGAGAAATTTTAGTTAAATCTACAAATATTTGACCAATGAACTAGAGAGCCCATCATTACAATAGACCAAATTTCTATCTCCAAAAATAACACTGACTAGGGAAAAATAGTTTCATGTTTATCAATTACATAGCATGAGCTTGATGCACACATGCTTCATGAAACATTTCACACTCTTGATAGCCTACTCCTTAATCACATCAGTTGTTTCATAAAGCCTCTATGCATCAAGCTCATTCCTCCCACCATGAAGCTCGGAATAAAAATATCAATTTTTAATGAATTAATTCATAGTGCAATTGAAGACTCAGTTAGACCATTTTTTATTAGAAATAAATAAACAAACCCGACGAAGGGAAGAGCGTGATAATGCAATACACATATTTTGGCTTCTTAGAATAAATAAATAAATCTATTGAAGAACAAATATATGGTGTTAAAATCCAAAACAGAAAGTAAGAATTTGTGTACACATGTATCTATGTAAGAACAAATATATGGTGTTTATTGTTTTAGTTATCTTTGTGCATCTTTGTCATTACACCCATTAACATAGGAGCAATTGCATATTAACATAGGAGTGATTGCATATATATGTATATACATAGGGTTAGTGCGAAAGCATAAACATATTGGAGATAAAATTGGTTTGGTGGCTATTAAGTATTATTCTTTCCAATATCTCTTTTATCTGTTCAATTTATTTGTTTGAAGTTTTCATCGAGTTTTTTGCTAGCCCAACCATGAATTGGATTTTTTGTGCAATAGCTCCTTTACAATTTCTCTATTTTTCTATTGTTGTTGCACTGTGAAAGGAGCCACAGCGGTCTTGGTCTATATATATGCATATATATTTCTGCCTCAGGTGTTGGTCACATTTCTTTTGTATTCTTCACTTTGAATGTTGTTTGTAACCAATTTCACATACATACATGTCCACATATAAAAAAATTTGGGGAAAGATTCCAAATCACAGCAGAAAAAACACTTAAGAATCACAAGAAAATGACACATGATCAGAAACCCCAAAATTTCACAATTTAAAAAATTGAAAACAATCCTTTTTACAAGAACAATAGTATAATTTGTTACAAGGAGCTACAAATAGATGACGGAAAAAGAGTATCATGAAACATATTCATACAAGACAAGCAATCTATGTAACAATTGCCTTGTCAAATCTAAATTCAAGCTGCATTATGTGGCACTCAATATTATAGATGCATATACATATACACATATATGCATATATATATATATATATATATATGCATATACATATATATACATATAGATATACATATACATATATATATACATATACATATGCATATACATATATATACATATATATGCATATACATATACATATACATATATATATATACACACATATACACATATATATATACACATATACATATATATATGTATGTATTTACATACAATGTCAACTGTATGTGAAAATAAATCCTTTGGAACATAGACAAATACATATATGCATATACATATTGAAGAAAAACAACACCACAATGGCTCTTTGTACAATGCAACTCAATCAATATCTTTTCTAGCACATTTCAGACTATACTTTCCCACACTACAACACCCATGTAAAATGGCTTACAGATTCCGGAGAACAGCAATTTTAATATAAATAATAAATCAATCATCTATGCAAAAAATCCATGTAAAATGACTTACAGATTGCGGAGCACAAGAGTTTTAAAAGCCTCCAACCTACTATGAAATCGACCACGGAGCCAAAGGCGATGATTTTTACAATAGTCTGTTATAAAACCAACACCACAATGGTTGTTTTGATAATACAAAGTTTAAACAAAGTATTCTTTCCCACACTACAACACTCAATATTGCATTTACTTCGCCCACCCCCACCGTACAACAATGACAGAATGAATTAACACCCCCATGATATATATATTCTAGTTGCTTTGTCAAAAGCCAATGGTCTTTGTTTGTATATATGGATACATATACTATATGCATATTTTTGAAATACCAAGGAATTGAGTACATATATATGCATGTATATGTGTATCTACCAAGGAATTCAATACAATTTCACTTTTTGTCTATAATATTTAATACCCAATAAGTAGTTAAAAATGACTAGATGTTCAAAAACCCACATTAAATAGAACTTTAAAATATGGAAAATAGAAGAGGCGTCTAGTAATAAAGAGTTTGCTATGGGAACTGGAAAAAGGAATATCACGAGGAACCAATTTGTTATGGGGAGCTTAAATAGTTTGAGACAAAAAGGGAAATTGGAAAAGAGCTATTACAAAAACACTTAACAATCACACGAATATGATAGATGTTTGAAAACCCACATTAAGTATAACTTTAAAATATGGAAATAGAAGAGGAAAACTACAATAATGAATAGTTTGCTATGGAGAAATGGAAAAAACAATACCATGAAGAATAGTTTCTTATCGGGAACTTCAAACAGTCCACACAAAAACAATATCAGGAAACATATTCATACAAGAGACATAAAATGTTCCATAGAGACAAAATAACCACAAAAAATAACAGTTATAGCGACCTTCCATAGAAATAGAGAAATTCTAAAAGAGCTATTACAATAAGACTTAACAGCTTTCATACTAACCCTCTGCATAAATGTATATGCAATCACTCCTATATTAATCTGTATTACCATGGACAAAAAAATAGTTTCCTAGCTTTTAAGTGTTATTCTAATAGCTCTTTTATCTGTTCAACTTTATATTTTTAGTTGATAGGCTATTTTTTTAAAGTTTCCACTAGGATTTTCAACATCCCAACCCTAAATACAATTTTTCATCATGGAAATACCACCAAAGGTGCATAAAGATATTCCCATTTGCTTGAGTTGTTCTCGTAGATAGAATGTTTTCTTGGGAAGCATCACATCACAAAGGCTTGAAAAGGTTTTCATTATTAGGACTTCCAACTTTACTATGCCAAATTTATGCTTGGTCCTTGGGGAAAGATATGTTGCATCCAGCCACTACTTTCATTTTTATTCTGACATAGCTTCTCATTTTGTAGCTTTGCTCCTGGACATTGGGTTACCTGTTGAAGATGTGTGTGCCACTGTGAACTTAATAGTTAAACTAGAATTCTTGGAGAATTTGGACACCATTCTAGCTGTTGCACACCCGACCATTGGGATTCCCTCCATGGATGATATTCCTTGATTCCTAAATCACAAGGAAGTGGTTTCAATTCGGCCTTTTCTTACTAATCTCCATATCCAAGATTTTAAAGCTTACCGGGAACTCGCCTACATAGGGTATTTAGCCTTGATAGAAGAGGCGTCCTAGATTGACTAGATAACTACTATTGTCTGCAACTTTGCTCACCTTTCTCTTGAGTCCTCCTTTTTTTGTTTTCAACAAGGATTTTGATATCAGATGTATATACGTGACATACACACACGCATATATATATATATCTATATCTATCTTTTTTTTTGTGGTTATTTCTCTTAAAAGAAAATTTCACTGTTTATGGTTTATTGTTTCAGTTTAGATCAGCAAATTGTTTCAATTTCACTCTCATGTTTAAGATATATTTAAGCAGAATTTGCTAATGCAGAAGCTGAGCAAGGAAAAGAAAACAAGCAAAACAAAAAGAAAAGAAGAAAAACCCCTAAAAAAACTAAGCTAAGCTAACACTACGCTAACCCTAACTACCCTAACTCTAACATCACAACAAACTAACTCTAACTAAGAAATTTATTTCAATTTCTACAGCTATTTCTTTTACAGTTTTAGTATGAATTACAATAGGCTTATCTTTAAATTCCCTTATCAACATTTTCAATATCCTAAGTTGTAATAATGAAAAATATTAAGTGTCATGTATTTAAACATCATAAATTTGAAGGTGTACTTACCCAAAATCTGGGTTAAATATATGTAAACGATCTCATTAGAGACCGGTTGCACACATGTCATCTAGTGCGGCAATACTATACCTTCTTCCAGCCTTGGTCCATTTCCATGAACGACTGCGTTCATTTCTTTATTTCCTTCTCTTTTGAAAACCCTCATATTCTGGCCCTATCTCTACTTTGCATTGTGTTAGACCAAGATATATCTATATTTATATCATTATCAAAAAGAGAAAAAGTAAAAACTTGATATTTTGTATCTTGTATAAAATCAGGAAAATGTCTTTTTATATCTCATGCATTTTCAACTTGAAGCACAATACACACGTCTTCAGCTTGATTTTCCTGCTTTGTCTCGCTATTTGTGTTTTCCACGTATACAAGGAATGATGATCCATCCATATCTTTTCCTCATTTATGATGAAATATCTTTGAATCTTGATATTTTCACTTATTCACCTGCAAGACGTTAGGATTTTCTTTAAAATAATCACAATTTTCTAACTATTTCAATTCAATGGTTGATTTTTTAATATTTCCAACTCCACTAGGGTTAAACGTTTCTCTCGTGGAAAATCCTTTTTTTTTTGCAGTTAAAATTGCTTCTATTAGCGGAATTGCTCCACTTATGGCTAGACTTACCCTAGTTAAAAAAAATCGCACTCAATTTCACCGTAATCAGTTATATCATGAATTCTACACTCGGTGACTCTTCCAAAGGTAAAAAAACTCAAAGGATGCAGTTTCTGGTTAAAGATTTTACAAAGTTTTCCAATTTCCATCATGAAAATTAGCTTGTGCCCATTTTTGTGTTTTACAAGCTTCTTGCCAAATTAGGAAGGGTATTTCAAAACACAAATTCACTTCCAAAAGGTAAACACTGAAAAATATCAAAGAAATTAAAAATATATATATGTGTAAACAACTTGTATAGAATCTCCACGCATTAAGACCGGCTAAAAGCCTACCTTTCTTAAGAAAGATATGAAACAAAGACAACCTAAGAAATAATTATGCATTCACATAACAGCATTTGAATTTCCTTTTAATCCTAAGTCTCTCAGAATTAGGTCATGATTGCACTAAACATAACTCTCCCTAATGATGTGATAATTTTGTTGTTATTTTCCTTTGGGGATACATTCAAACATACACATACACATTTATTATACTATTTCTTTGAACATTTTAAAATCAGCTTTCCAACTTGAAAAAGGTAAACTCGAAATTCATGAAAGTAGTGAATTTAACATTGGATTTTAAAACATCTCCACCAATCTCTTTGCTATCATCTAAGTAGATTTAGCATTAAGCATTCACCAATTTCATGGAAAATAAAATATTTTCAACAAAACTATTTCCATTCACTCATATTTTTTAGAACATTTTCAAAAAATATTAACATCTAATCTAAAGCAAAACAATAAAAAAAAGTAAAATAAAATTTCACCCAGTTATTCAACATGGATGCCCCAAAGAATTAGTCAAAATAGAGCAAACCACTTTATACTTCACCAAATTGCTTCACATCTACGTATAAAACAATGCAAGCTTTTAAAGAGGGGGTTTCATTTATGGACACCGAATAGGTTTTGTATGCACCCTTAAATGGCGCAACATACAATCATGTTCAACAAAACTTACAAAACCATCTACAAAAGATACTTAGATAGGTAGCTATCCATAAAGCTCTTATATCAATTAATGTCTACGTGCATACAAAGTTTTACACCGGAATGGTTTAGAAAATAGGAAAAAAGAACAAAACTTAAAAGAAGTTTTTGCTCCTCCGACAACCACAAATTTTGAACTTAAAAAATAAAATTAAACATCCTCTCACCTTTTATAGAACACAAGGCTCATATAGGATAAGACATCTACATGAGAGGGAATCTAAGGGACCAATCTCATCAAGGCACGTGGACTATTGTGACCAATAGGAGAATAGCAATTGAAGTCAATGGAAGTCAACTCCAATTACTCATTGAAGCTCTTTGGGTTCCTCTTTTTCATCTTTGTGAGGATTCCTTCTGAAATCGAATAAATTTACCCAAACAAAGATATATAGGAGTCTTCCATGATAACGAAGTGACCAGGTGGAATTCAAACTCCTATATCTCAAGCTTCCTGATTTGAACATTCCAAGAATAGGATATCCTCATAATAGATACACTTTGTTAATACATGCTTGTACTCCAACATCCCGGTATCACGGTAACTAGCGCATCTTTGTAGTAAAATATGTTCCAACATGAGCCCCTTAAGTGCATCATCAAGCCTGGTAATAAATTGAAATTTGTTCACTGATATAATTTTCCTAACCATCCATACCTGAGCTTTGCATCACAATCGATATCTCTTGCAATCACAAAATTCCAATATTAAATCCCTTTTTAAACAAATATGCTGCCATATCTCATATAAATAAAACCACCATTCAAATATTAACACAAGAAATCCACAAAAAATTACTTTCAAAGACATATCACAAATCCTTGCATGTATACTAGATCACCGGGACCATTGTACAAAATTTAAAAAAATTAACATTTTACTTCACATTTCAACCCGGTACCTGGTACCCAGTTTCAACTTTACCCACTTACTTTCTCAAACCTTGATTATACCGAAACTCCAATTTACCAGACTCCAACTTACCAGAGCCATTCATTTTAACTTTACATTACCCTTTTTCCTTTTTTGTGTTTTCGGTACCTAGTATCTGGTATATGAAACACTCACTATACGAAGTTCTTTCCTTTAAACTAAATATTTCTTCTTTTTTCTTTTCACTTTTGGTGATCATCCAATATATTAGATCCTACCATAGAAGTCATATTTTCACTTGGATCCCCAAATCTTTTCAATCTTGGGGCATGTTGTGAGACCACACAACAACTTGCAACCAATAAAACCAAATTTAAAATTAAACTTGAAATTAAATCACCAGTTGTAAATTAAAACTTATGCATATTTTAAAACAATAACTTTCTACCTTTACTTAGATTCTGGCATAAAAAATAAAACCCCACCGAAAACATCCATGTGTGCTCTTGATTAATTCTAGTTTTGGAACTCAATGAATAGAATCAGTTCATTAACATTGAACCACATAATATAGTAATCCTCCAAAGCCAACTAGGGATAGAGCCTTGTTTCCATTCAAGCGTCCATAGCCCTGACAAGGTTATCTCTGTAATTCCCCCAAACATAACTCTACTATCGGTCAGGTGTCCACAGCCCCGGTAGAGTTATTTGGATAGCCTAAAGAGTTGATATCACTCTTTTTTATTATTATTATTCATAAGATATAGCAATGATAGCTCATTTTCACTTTTTTTATTTTGCAATAATAGCTCATCTATCAACTTGCAAGCATTGAAGCACCACTATTAGGTTGGGAATTACAATGGTAGCGAAGGTTACTTTTTTATTTTTCATTCAATTTAAATCTCTTCATCAATTCACTACTTCCCAAAACTCATTTAATAATTCCCTATAAGTGTGTGTTTCCAACTAAATTTCATCAATTATGCCAAATCCTAACTAACTGTAGCCTGCTATATGTTAAAAGATATGCATAAATTAAAATTTAGCAATAGACCACTTAATCACCAAATTTAAATCTAAATTTAGAAATATTAGTTACCACCCCTTTTTGATTAAATTTATGGCAGTTTCCAAAACTTTTGCTAACTATCTCAACTTGACAGTGATGCACTATATTAATGGATCAAAATGTTATGATTACCTTGAAAAATGATCACACTACTCAACATTAAAATTGCATGCCTATTTCAGCACGTATTATCTTCCTACTTCATCAAGTGATGACGTGTAACATTTTTCCAACCTCATTCTCATGTATAATCCACACACTTAACACCTCAATAATCATTACAGCTTTCTTAGAACAATTGGAAATGACCCCCTATTAATTCAAAATCTCCAACTTGTTTGATTCATAATCTCGGTACTACTCAATTCTAAAGCAATTTCACTAGACATGTGCAAAGAATTTATTTGATTTAACCTTTAATTCTGAAGAGTATTAACCAGTTTTCACCTCACACATATGATTTCTAAAAACTCTAGGCAACTATGTATCACTACACTATTCGCGGCTTTCTATAAATTCTTGCATTTCTCCTCAAACTTTCTGCACTTTTCTCTTTTTTATTTATTTTCATGTAATTCCATTATGTTTTGTGCTTTTACTCTTTTGCTTCTTGACTATGGATACTCCCATTTTCTTGAGTTGTTCTCGTAGACAAATTTTTTTCTTGGGAAGCATCACATCACAAATGCTTGAAAAGGTTTTCATTATTAGGACTTACAACTTTACTGTGCCAAATTTATGCTTGGTCCTTGGGGAAAGATATGTTGTGTCTAGCCACTACTTTCATTTTGTTAGAATTGCCAAGATCAGATCTGCAAACCGAAAAAACCTTCCACAGAGAAAATCAAAAAAGCAAAAGCCATTGCAAAAAGATGTGCAAATATTATATTTGAGAATTCAATTAATTACAAGATATGATTTTCTTTATAAAAGCAAAGATGCAAACCTAATCTTATCTTGAGCAACAAGATAGCTCGATAAGATAAAGATGAGATCCTAAAACCTAGGAAATAAATATGCCTAAGTAAACTTATGCAAAGTGTAATTAATAATTAATTACACCAACACCCCATAGGGTGCAACAGGGAGAGAAACTAAATAAAGCATGCACCTAAAACTAGATGAATGCAAAGCATGAATGGAGTCAGGCAACAAGGCACGATCAGTGCCATTTACAATGCAATAATGAAGTGCATGAAAGGGAACCAAGAACATCTGAAAGTGCACAAGAAAGCACCTGCAACTGAAAAAGTGGTGTGCAAAATAAAGCACACATACATGAGACTGGAATCATCTGGATTCACTGTTGTCGTGGAGGGACACTCACCGGACAAAGGTGTGATGGCAAAACAAAGGCACTACACAGCCCCCCATGGCACTTTATAATACAGTGCGAGTACAAAATATGGCACAAAGTGATGTGCAAGAAACCCAATACAACACAAAAAAGGAGTAGAGAAGGAAAAACCCAGTGGGACAAAACCCCTACAGTATGATTACATCTTTTGCAAAGAAACTAGCGGAAGAACTCTGTAGAGTAACACTGGAACTTGATATAGGCAAACAGGTAAATATTCTTACATGTATGCCCCTCTGAAACCGGATGAGAGTCAGTTGACTCAAGGAGTCATGATTAAAGTATGAAGAAAACCGATGCCGCGGGTCTTGGAAAGGTAGAAGCTGGAACAACTCTGGAATCTATGATGCAGCAAGTGATTATTAAATGATATATTACTGTAAAATGAAGTGCAAAGATGCAAGATGCACTCTCCCAACTGCCAAAACATCCAAGTAATCGCCAAACAACCCATCAGGCCAAATCTGGACTAACTGATAAACCTGGGACAGATACAGAAAAATTGCATGGACAGCAACCTAGAGCTCCTCAATACCTTTCCGACGCTTCAAACGAGGCGAAAAACGGAGATCGTGGCAAAAAGTTATGAGCTCGGAAGCATAAAATGTACATCTGACTTCAAACAGTAATAAATGCAGTAAAACAGAAAAATACTGTAAAATAAACTGCACTACAGGAAAGAGCTCGGAATCAGCTTTCCGGCGATATCTCGTTTGCCCGATTTCGATACCGTATGCCCAAGTTATGGCCAAAAGAAAAAAACTGCTTCTTTAGGAAAAACTAGGGTTAGGAGGGGCAAAGAGGCCGTACGGCCGATGACGTCATCAGTTCACGAGCTTAAATTTGACGGCTGTCTGGCCGTCAGGGCAAAAAATCGCCCCCCCTGCAAAATGAAAAATTTTTGGGCCCTTGGTCTTGCATGTGACCGCGGGCTGGTGGAGCAGGGGTCTGGTGCAGGGGCAGAGCCCCTGGTTCTGCATGTGGTCCTGCGCTGGGGGCTGAGAAACGCCGGGGGCTGGATCTGGGCGTCTGTTTCCCATATGACCGCCGGCCGCAGAGAATAAGCCCTCAGGGGCTGGCGGAGGGCCCGGCGGCGGATCGGTGGAAGAGAGGGCCGGTGGCGGCGTTTGGGTGGCCGCCCGGTGGCCGCCGGGCGGCGGAACCCTTCTGAACTGGGCGCGCAGAAACAATGAGGAATTTCGACCGTTTTTTCACGATTTTCGAGATTTTTTTGCCTCGATCCACGTGCTGGGGAGGCCGTACGGCCCCCTGGGAAAAAAATTTTGCCTTCCGGATCAACTGCTCCAAAATCGACGAAACGACAGGCGTTTTTAGGGTTTTTGGCCGCTGCGAACGCGATGGCGGTGTCCGTTTGAGCCCAAAGTGAGCCAAAAATTTGGCTACCCCTAGATCTTGCAGAAAAAAATTCCCAGACTGAAACCCTCACAGATCTGGCAAATGATGGCCAAAATCTGTAAAATAAAAGTCAATCCTGACTTTTTACAGCGCTCTGAATCCAATGGTGAGGCCCGATCTGATCCAAAAACGCCGCATGAATGATCTCAAGGCATGATACCCTTGAGGGATCCCGAACGAACCCTGCTATGATTTTCTCAAAAAATCTGAGAAGGGGCTGCAAATCGTGGCTCTGATACCATGTTAGAATTGCCAAGATCAGATCTGCAAACCGAAAAGACCTTCCACAGAGAAAATCAAAAAGGCAAAAGCCATTGCAAAAAGATGTGCAAATATTATATTCGAGAATTCAATTAATTACAAGATAATGATTTGCTTTATAAAAGCAAAGATGCAAACCTAATCTTATCTTGAGCAACAGGATAGCTCGATAAAGATAAAGATGAAAGCCTAAAATTTACAGGAATTAAATAATTACCTAAAGTAAACTTGTACCAGTGTAATTAATAATTAATTACACCAACATCATTTTTATTCTGACATAGCTTCTCATTTTGTAGCTTTGCTCCTGGACATTGGGTTACCTGTTGAAGATGTGTGTGCCACTGTGAACTTAATAGTTAAACTAGAATTCTTGGAGAATTTGGACACCATTCTAGCTGTTGCACACCCGACCATTGGGATTCCCTCCATGGATGATATTCCTCGATTCCTAAATCACAAGGAAGTGGTTTCAATTCGGCCTTTTCTTACTGATCTCCATATCCAAGATTTTAAAGCTTACCGGGAACTCGCCTACATAGGGTATTTAGCCTTGATAGAAGAGGCGTCCTAGATTGACTAGATAACTACTATTGTCTGCAACTTTGCTCACCTTTCTCTTGAGTCCTCCTTTTTTTGTTTTCAACAAGGATTTTGATATCAGATGTATATACGTGACATACACACATGCATATATATATATATATCTATATCTATCTTTTTTTTTGTGGTTATTTCTCTTAAAAGCAAATTTCACTATTTATGGTTTATTGTTTCAGTTTAGATCAGCAAATTGTTTCAATTTCACTCTCATGTTTAAGATATATTTAAGCAGAATTTGCTAATGCAGAAGCCGAGCAAGGAAAAGAAAAGAAGAAAAACCCCTAAAAAAACTAAGCTAAGCTAACACTACGCTAACCCTAACTACCCTAACTCTAACATCACAACAAACTAACTCTAACTAAGAAATTTATTTCAATTTCTACAGCTATTTCTTTTACAGTTTTAGTATGAATTACAATAGGCTTATCTTTAAATTCCCTTATCAACATTTTCAATATCCTAAGTTGTAATAATGAAAAATATTAAGTGTCATGTATTTAAACATCATAAATTTGAAGGTGTACTTACCCAAAATCTGGGTTAAATATATGTAAACGATCTCATTAGAGACCGGTTGCACACATGTCATCTAGTGCGGCAATACTATACCTTCTTCCAGCCTTGGTCCATTTCCATGAACGACTGCGTTCATTTCTTTATTTCCTTCTCTTTTGAAAACCCTCATATTCTGGCCCTATCTCTACTTTGCATTGTGTTAGACCAAGATATATCTATATTTATATCATTATCAAAAAGAGAAAAAGTAAAAACTTGATATTTTGTATCTTGTATAAAATCAGGAAAATGTCTTTTTATATCTCATGCATTTTCAACTTGAAGCACAATACACACGTCTTCAGCTTGATTTTCCTGCTTTGTCTCGCTATTTGTGTTTTCCACGTATACAAGGAATGATGATCCATCCATATCTTTTCCTCATTTATGATGAAATATCTTTGAATCTTGATATTTTCACTTATTCACCTGCAAGACGTTAGGATTTTCTTTAAAATAATCACAATTTTCTAACTATTTCAATTCAATGGTTGATTTTTTAATATTTCCAACTCCACTAGGGTTAAACGTTTCTCTCGTGGAAAATCCTTTTTTTTTTGCAGTTAAAATTGCTTCTATTAGCGGAATTGCTCCACTTATGGCTAGACTTACCCTAGTTAAAAAAAATCGCACTCAATTTCACCGTAATCAGTTATATCATGAATTCTACACTCGGTGACTCTTCCAAAGGTAAAAAAACTCAAAGGATGCAGTTTCTGGTTAAAGATTTTACAAAGTTTTCCAATTTCCATCATGAAAATTAGCTTGTGCCCATTTTTGTGTTTTACAAGCTTCTTGCCAAATTAGGAAGGGTATTTCAAAACACAAATTCACTTCCAAAAGGTAAACACTGAAAAATATCAAAGAAATTAAAA
>VDFB02367196.1:0-91741 GCA_007258455.2 Sequoia sempervirens
TTGTCATGTGGTTGGCCCTGTTAAGTAGAGAATATTAAACTATTCTCGAAACAAAGAGAAGCTCAATAAAGTAATGCACATTTCAATATAAGAAATGCATCGTTTGAAGCATCAAACCAATATGCAGTCTATATGTATGATCATTCGTCAGTCTCCGCAATGGTACATTTCCACGAATGTTTTTTTAAAAAAAAATTGATGCTTCGTCGCAATTTCGACAAAACAAACTGACGAATCAACAAAAAGGTTCGATGAAGTTGCTATAGCTGCGACGAAGGTTTCATCGTAACTCCTTGCCCATTTTGTCACAATTTTGACAAACTTTTGGTGTTGTTTCCACACTACTACTTGCCCATTTCGTCGCACTTTCAACGAACTTTTGGTGTTCTTCCGATGCTACTCCTTTCTCTTTTCGTCGCCATTTCAACAAACTCTTGGTGTTGTATCGACACTACTACTTGCCTATTTTGTCGCATGTTCGACAAAATTTTGGTGTTGTTTCGATGCTACTCCTTGCCCATTTCGTCAAAATGGCGATGAACGTCTGGTGTTGTTTCAACGCTACTCCTTGCCCGTTTCGTTGAACTAGCGACGAACTTCTGGTGTAATTCATCGGTGGATACACGAAGTGTTCGTCGATATTCTGATGAAAGTCTGAGCCATTTCACAATGCCGATCGCCGACGATTCTTCGCCGTTATTTTGATGTTTAATTCGTCGTCAACCTTTTGATGAAAAAAATAGCGACGCAAATATTTTTTCCATTTCGTCGCTTGTTTGACAAAGATTTGTCGAATGACCGATGAATAGCCTTCGAAAAATGGTGTCAAATTCAGTAGTGATTAATGACAACACCACCATACTCATTCATGCTTGCAACAAGCTCCCCCTTTGTCATTGATGGAAACACATGATGTGAAAAATCATCAAAGACAACATCTATTACATTCCTGCACTCTCCTTTATTTTTTAGATTAGACAGCCTACACAACATTTCCTACACTCTCTTTTCCTTGCAATATTCCCTCTTCCTTTTTCTTTCATTGTTTTTCACATGACTCTCTCTCCCCCTTTGACATCAATGGAAAAGAACAAAAGGTTTGCATAATTCTTCAGCCATATCTATCTCTGATCACTCCCCCTTAGGAGAGCTCCCATTTCATACTACAACATTGAAACTTCTTACTCCCCCTATGGAGTAGACTCAATCATCAATCCAGAAAAATGAAGAATATGTAGATCCACTAGACTAATGTACCTCCATGTGCACCTAGTTCAAAGAAGGATGGGCAGTAACCCCAACTTCTCCCTGAGATACTCAAAAGTATCCTTCAGAAGAGCCTTAGTAAATATATCAACAATTTGATCCTTTGTAGGCACATACTCCAGTTTGACTTCATTCTTCAATACCTTCTCTCCCAAGAAATGATATCTAATAGATATATGATTTTTCCTTGAATGCATTATCAAATTCTTTGAAATATTTATTGCACTTGTGTTATCACAGAAGATAGAGATAGGCTCATCACATATCACTCCTATATCCTTCAATGTTTGCTTCATCCATAAAACTTGTGTGCAGCAAGATGTTGCTGCAATGTACTTAGCTTCTGCAGTGGATAAAGAAAATAAATCTTGTTTCTTGCTTAGCCATGAAACCAATCTTCCTCCAAGAAATAATGCACCACCACTTGTACTCTTCTAGTCATAAACACAACCAACCCAATTTGCATCAGTGTAAGCACTCAAAGTGAAATTAGTAGCCTTAGGATACCACAAGCCATAATTAGGAGTGCCTTTTAGATATCTGAATATCCTCTTCATAGCTATAACATGTGCTTCTTTAGGTTCTTCTTGATAAATGGCAACCAAACATACTACATGCATGATATCTGGTCTAGTAGCAGTAATATATAATAGTCTACCAATCATAGATCTGTACATGCTCTGATCAACTTTAGGAGATTCATCATCTTTACTTAGCTTGCATCCGGTCACCATAGGGGTATAGACCGGTTTGGAGTCATCCATTCCAAACTTCTTCAAAAACTCTTTGAAATACTTTGATTGAGAAATGAATATTCCCTTATCAGTTTGATTCACTTGAATTCCAAGGAAGAAATTCAACTCGCCAATCATAGACATTTCAAAATATTTTTGCATCTCCTCTGCAAATCTCTTGCACATATCCTCATTTCCTTCAAATATAACATCATCAACATATGCAACCACTATCAACATTTTGTTTCCTTCAAATTTGAAATAGAGATTGCTATCTGCGAAGCCTTTGCTGAACCCTTGTTGTGTCAAATATCTATCCAACCTTGCATACCATGATTTGGGAGCCTGTTTAAGTCCATACAATGCCTTTTTCAACTTACAGACCATTTTCAACTTATCTGATAACTGAAATCCCTCTGGTTGTTCCATGTACACTTCCTCTTCCAATTCTCCATTCAGGAATGCAGACTTAACCTCCATCTGGTATACTTTGAAATCTTTATGAGCAGAAAAAGCCAAAAACATCTAAATGGCCTCCATTCTTGCCACTAGGGAAATATCTCCTCAAATTTTATTCCTTCAACCTATGAATAACCTTTGCATACAAGCTTGAATCCTTTACTACAAATTTTTCCAACACTCAAAAGACTATGCGATAAGCCCTTAACATAGTAGACATCATCACTACTATTTTTTCCATCAAAACTAATTGTTCCTTTTCCAACAATCTTTGCACCAAAATCATCTCCAAATATGACTAATCCACCATCATACTTTTCAATTTTAGTAAACTTACTTTTGTCTCTGGTCATTTGATTTGAGCAGCCACTATCAATCACCCAATAGTCTTCATCTTGTCTAGCATGAAAGGCAATAACTAGAGTACCTTCTATCTCTTCCTTCTTGTTCTTTGGAACACTTTCCTTTGTACATCTTCCAGAGTTAGTAGACACTGATTTATTCTCTAATGCTAAAAACAAGCATTCATCATTATCACCCTCAAAATCATATTCATCATCAGAAATTCCAACATCTTCTCTGAGATAATACAATTTCTTGAACTTCTTATACTTTTTGTCTTTATTATCTATGTTCTTCTTGTGTATAGCTTTATTTTGGATATCTTGAAGCATAATGACCAATATTTCCACAATTGAAACATTTAAATGGTAAAATACCTTTGTACTTACCTGTACCTTCAATTTCCTTGTAAAATTTGCTTCCAACTCCTCTAAATATTCACTATCTAGATCATCTTCTATCTTAGTGGCTTTGAAGGCATAATCTATTTTCTCCTTTTCCTTTCCAAATTTTCTCATTTCAAATGTAGTCAAGGTGCCAAATAGTTGTTCTTTAGTGAACTTCTTAGGATCATACACTTCCTCTATAGCTGAGACTTTATCACTGTAACTCTCTGATAGAGTCATCAAAATCTTCTCCATTACATCTTCATCTGTCAGAGTACCACCTTGATTTTTAACTTCATTCACTGGAATATCAACCCTCTGAAAATAGCTTGCAATATCTTCACCTTCTTCCATTTTTGAGTTCTCATATCTATGCTTAGTTGTTAGCTTCTTTGACAATTTCACTCTATCATTTCCTTCATAGATATCTTCCAACTTTTTTCAAACTTCATAAGTAGTGTCCAAAGAAATAAATTATGTCTATTCAGTCTTAGATAGAGCACTATAGATTGCATACCTTGCTTTTTCATTTTCCTCATAGGCAGAAATATCATCTGCAAAAGAAGGACCACTTGTCGGTGCAACATATTTTGTCTCAACAGCTTTCCAAGTCTTGTAACCAAGAGAGATCAAGTAACCTCTCATCTACACTTTCCAGTCATTGTATTCAGATCCATCAAACAAGAGGATTGCCAATTTGTGTGCCATTGGATCTACCTCAAGCAATTAAGCCCTTCTCCAAGGAACCAAAGCTCTGATACCAATTGTTGAAAGGAACAAGACAATTCATAGGGGGGATGAATTAGTTGTCACCAATCTTAATCACAAATCTCAAACACTTATCAACTTCAAATCCACTTTGTTTTGTTATTAAGTATGAACATGAAATGCAAATAACAGAAAGCAATATCAACACAAGAAACACCAGATTTATGTGGAAAACCCAATAACGGAAAAACCACAGTGAGGATTAACTCACAATATAAAGTAATTCCAAAACCGATTACAAAGAGGTTCACTACCAAAGGGCTCACTGCCCATGAAGGACTCACTATTTGGATACAAGGCTCACTGCCTACAGATAGGACTCGCTGTCTAGAAGGGAGGCTCACTTCCTATAGATACAAAAGATAACAGAAAAATCCAGCACAACAAATTAGACACATCCGCAACCTTGATCAGAAAATTGTAGACACCATCAGCTCACTGCTTTTAGGAGTCTAACACATTAAAGTATTGCTGCCTCAATTCACTTTCGTACACTCTTGCTTCTCACACTTGTGTCATCTCTTTATATTTCAAACCATAACATCTTGACTTGTATTTATACCATCTTCAACCTTAGAAACTTTCTCCAAGGTCAGCTACACACGCTTCATTTTACAAATTCAAATTAGGTCAGCAACTCAACATTCCTGCAGTGGAAGATAATGAGAGTGGACCAAACCAACAATTAATCAAGACCCAAAACAATGTCTCAGATCAATCACATGCTTCTTCAATTGATACATGTCCTTCACATGATGTGTAGGGACTAGGTTAGCCAAACCTAATGAAAACACAAACGAACTTTGAAGTACATGCTTCTGCAACAAGAAGATAACATGCGGACCACATAACATGCTTCACCATACACTGGAACACATCTCAGATGCCTTCAGATTCATCCACAACAAATGCAACAACCTTCACACACATAACACTTTCCATCATTCCATCTAGACTGTATAAAGACACATAGTAATTCTGAAACTAGTTTTTCAGAGCACCAAACCACGAACACCTTTTCCAGAACACAGATAACACCATTACAAGCCTTCTACTAGATCCATAAAACTAGAATCAAACCAGCAGGGGACTGCGAAGCAAAAAAATTTCTCCTAGTCCACAGACAAACAACTCTTCCAAACCAGTTCACACACTAGTGAACACAACTTTCACTCTTCATCAAACTAGAAGCTAAAATCCAAGAAATATCACCAACAACACTTCATATCTGCACAAGCATAAGATCAACACAGAAAAAAATGCGGAGCACAAATCTGAGCACATTCTAAACAAACAAACAACTTTTTCTTCACTATTTCTCAAAAGCACTTGGCAACTCATCATATCAGCATACCTGCATCATCATAAAGATAGCTCCATGTACTCACGACATCTCTATAGTATCTCAACTATACATGCACAACCTGCAATCACTTGTTTCCTTTCTCTACAACAACCCGTACTATGTTGACAACAATGACAACATTAATGAAAACACCACCACACTCATTCATACTTGCAACACTCTCATGGCTAGGGTTTTGAGGATCCCAAATTTTTGGTTGGGGTGGTGATGGGAAGATGAGTGGAGGTATAAATCAATGTGGGTGGCTTTGTAGAAAATCTGATGACCAAGGGACTTGTTAGATTTTTTGAGCAACACATCTAGGAAAGGTAATTGGATTACTGGTTATCAGATTCAAGCTCCTTGGTAAAGGCAATGCAAGGTGTTATGTTGTTGAGGTGAGAGTGAAATTCTTCTAATTTTTCAAGGCCATGAGGCTAATAGACATTGGTCTCATCCACATGCTACTTCCACCACCTTGGTTTGAGGGAAGATGACATGAGGGAAATTTCTTCAAAATGCTCCATATAAAGGTTGGTTATTATAGTTGAGAGGGGGAATCCCATAGACACGTCGTCACCCTACTTGTAGATAATACTTAGGAAAGACAATAATGTGGATCTCAAGCATAACTCAATCAAGGAGGCAATATTGAGATTAACCTTACATTTAACAATCTCTATAGCATTGGGTATAGGGACCTTGGTGAAGGAGATTATGTCAAAAACTCATGAAAATTTATTTATCTAATATTCTAGATAAAATAGACAAATTGGGTGGAATCTTTGATGGAATCATATTTTCCTACAAGCAGGGAAATAAATTTGGCAAGGAAAGAGGCTGACTTGTAAGTAGGAGAGCCTATGGTGTCTACAATGGGACTCGAGGGAATTCCAACTTTGTGAATTTTTGGAACCCCATAAATACAAGGGGACACTTGCTCATGAAATTTTTTTTGAAGCTATTTCTTAACAAGTTTGTATTTTTTTAATCTCGAAGACATGTTGATGTTCAACAAGATGGGGAGGAGCATCTAGCATGTCTAGGTGGTGTAATTGAGGAGATAAGATTGGCACATCAACTTGAAGAAATGAAAGTTTTATGAAGGGAAATAAACCCTCTAGCATAAACTCCCAAACAAAATAAGATTCACTAAGAAATGTTTTGTAACAACAACAAAAATCTGCAACAAGTATTCATCATTTTTCACTCTAAATCTCTTGGAAATTCAAGAATTACATAGCATAACTAAAATTTAATAATTGTGCAGCCATATGGGCTGATGAAAAGCACTAAAAATCTGAATACAATCTAATATACAATTGAAATATGAAAGCAAAAATCAGATTCAAATTGTTCTCCCTCAAAATTTCTTCTTGCACCAATTTCTAGCTCCTTCAACTTGCAAACTTCATTTGGAAACCTTTGCTTCAATAAACCCTGATTTACCACACTTTTTGCTACTAAAAAAAATCCTAAAACCTGCAATAAACCTTCAATAACAATATCCATAACCCTCCCAAGAAAATAACTATGGCTGCAACAACAACCTTCCTATTCTAGCCAAGAATGGCTACCAAAACACACCCCCAAATTGCCTGTAATCTTAAAAAACGGGCTCTCAAAGCTTCTCAAGAAAAAATACAAGACCAAGTTGGGAAGAAACCTCCAAAAATCCATCCCCAAAACTTTCCATAATATAGAAAATTCTTTCATAAATCCACTCCCACCAAAATTGCCAAAATGGGAGTCAATTCCTAGATTTTAGGCAGTTTCCAATGTAACTCCTACCAACTCACCTTGGGTGCCCACATTTTCATGAATGAATTAATTAAATTTATAAATGCATCATTAAAACTTATAAATCCCTCCAAATCTCACACCCAAGTCTATTTTTGCAAATTTTTAAAATTGACAATTTATCAAAGTCCCCTCCTAAATTATCTCCACTCCAAGAATTTGCAATAAAATAATAAAAGGGTAATAATTTATATTTATTTTATTCTAACCTTTCAAATTACCATATTAAATAAATCACCTACCAAACCTTAGGAAAATATAAAAATTAAAATGCATTCTTTTGGTTGATTCAAGTTTTCTCTCACAACTCAGGATGCTCCTGCATCAGACACCTAAGGTAAGTGAAAAGTTTCATGAGTTGAAAACTCATGAACATTTGAAGACCATATGTTTTCTTTGGATCCACTATTCTTCCTTATTCTTCTAAAATTTCCTCTTTCTCTTCTTCCAACACTTAGTTGGAACAAGCAACCTCCTTCTCTAACAACTTTGCACTCCATTTGTCTCTCCTCTCGTGGACTTGTATCCACCATGTACCATCCTCCTCCTAATACCATACATTCTCCTCTTTGCTTTTGTGGGATTCAACCCACCATAAACCGACCACCTCCACCAAGTTTCACCTGCAACATCCTCTACAAATTCTACATCCAAATATGTATTATCCAAATAACAATCAAAATCAACTACATCCTTGTACAAATCTACAATTACTACTCCATGGAAATTAGAAATTTCCATTTGCATACTCTCTTCTTGCTTGAAATCCTCTTCTACACTCACCAAAGAAGGTATATAATCATTAAAACTAAATTCAAAATGAAAATTTACCTCATTCTTGTTCGCTACCCCAACATCTTTTTCCTCATTCTTCGCTGCAACATCCATCTTCTCATCTCCAATGACAAGTTTTACAAACTCCTCTTCATGTTTTTCCATCAATTGTCTTTCCAACAACTTGTTGATTCTTTGCATCTCTTCTTTCAACAAGAAATTGTCTTCATCTTCCTCTCCAACTTGCTCATCAAACTTAGGACCGTCCATGTTCACATTTTTTGATTGTAAACCTTCTTCATCCACTTCACATAATGCAATCCATTCACATGTTATCGTTGAAACTTGTACCTCTTTATCTTCTCCATTTGTGTGGGATTCCCCCTAAATATTCTTCCTTACATTCAACCTCTACCAAAGGGCTGCAATATTCTTTATTTCTAATCTTCTCTTCATTGTCTTCTTTTATAAAAACATTCTTCTTCTCATATCTCTCATCCCATGCTCGCATGTCCTCAACCATCTTTTTCAATACATCTACTTCATCCTCGAGCTTTTCAAATTCTTCATGGTACTTCCTATTTTCCACTCCTTCCCAATATTGTTCCCAAAACAAAATTCTTACAAGCCTCCTTATGACCCATCCCATCCTCTCAAGTATAGATTGCCTCATGTCTGGTGATCTGTCTACACACAAATCACACACAAACCACAAGTCCTAGTGCAAAATGACTTGGCGCTCTGCCTACACTCTTAGGAACTCCTGCTCTGATACCACTGATGAAGGGAAATAAACCCTCTAACATAAACTCCCAAACAACATAAGATGCACTAAGAAATTGTTTGTAACAAGAACAAAAATCTGCAAGAAGTATTCATCCTTGTTCACTCTAAATATCTTGGAAATTCAAGAATTACATAGCATAACTAAAATTTAATGATTTTTCAGCCATATGGGCTGATGAAAAGCACTAAAAATCTGATTACAATCTGATATACAATTGAATATGAAAGAAAAAATCAGATTCAAAATTTTCTCCCTCAAAATTTCTTCTTGCACCAATTTCTAGCTCCTTCAACCTGCAAACTTCATCTAGAAACCTCTGCTACAATAAACCATGATTTACCACACTTTTTTCTACTGCAAAAAATCCTAAAACCTGAAATATACCTTCAATAACAATATCCACAACCCTCCCAAGAAAATAACTATGGCTGCAACAACAACCTTCCTATTGTAGCCAAGAATGGCTACCAAAACACACCCCAAATTTCCTATAATCTTCAAAAACAGGCTCTCAAAGCTTCTCCAGCAAAAAGACACGACCAAGTTGGGAAGAAACCTCCAAAAATCCATCCCAAAAACTTTCCATGATATGGAAAATGCTTTCATAAATCCACTCCCACCAAAATTGCTAAAATGGGAGTCAATTCCTAGATTTTAGGCAGTTTCCAATGTAACTCCTGCCAACTCACCTTGGGTGCCCACATTTTCATGAATTAATTAATTAAATTTATAAATGCATCATTCAAACTTATAACTCCTTCCAAATATCACACCCAAGTCTATTTGTGCAAATTTTTAAACTTGACAATTTCTCAAAGTTCCCTCCTTAATTATTTCCACTCCAAGAATTTGCAATAAAATAATAAAAGGGTAATAATTTAATATTTATTTTATTCTAACCTTTCAAATTACCATGTTAAATAAATCACCCACCAAACCTTAGGAAAATATAAAAATTAAAATGCATTCTTTTGGTTGATGCAAGATTGCTTGTTAGTGTAGGTTTTTTAATATTTATTTTTCCTACACATTATTAAGCATACTTAGGTTATATGAGACATGGTTTATGTGAGGACACGTGGCATAATCCATCGATTACATGTATCATTCTCACCCACACTTGGGTGGTTGAGTCTCACACCCTCTTTTGGATTTTTATGCCACCTCACAAAACCACTATCCTGTCTCTTTCTGAGTAGGTTATGCCACCTATTTGGCATTTTCCAATTAGGCATGACTCCCACCTAATTTGGTTATTTGAGAGTTATTACCCCTCTTAGAATTATATGCCCATATTGTGCTATATAATAAGCACTCACCTCTCCCTTCTATCTAGTTCAGATGATCTCATATCAGCTCGGTCAATTCAAGGGAGTGTTGATGCATATTGTATCATTTAGAGTGTGATAATATCATCATTCTGTTATTGCACCATATTCCATCATTTCATCCTCTTGATGCTCTCGTGTAGAAGGTTAATCTTGGTTTTGCAAGTGATTCTGGGTGTTCGAGTTCACCAGCAACTCGTAAATGGTATTAGAGCATTCAAACCTGCAAGCCCCTTCTCGAATTTGGTAGAAATTCAGCATTGAGATTTTTTTGGGGAGCATTTTGAGTCAAATGGGACTATGCCATCAAGTCCACAAGGCCCAAAAAACCCTATTTTCATATATATTTTTTCCAATTTGGACAAAGTTGAATTTTGGGAAAAAAAAAATTCCTAGAGACCCCTTTCACGCATCAAGGTGAATTTTGTTTCAAAAAAAAAAACATTATTTTTCCCTAAGTTTTTTTCATTGTGTTTTTAAAAAATCAAAAAAGCAAAAAAATTGAAAACAAAAAGCAAAAAATCATTGTAAATATTTTTTTAAAAGTTTTTTATCAAAAAAATTGATTTTTTTTTTTTTGAGAAAATTGAAAAAGCAAAAAATTCAAAAGAATATATATATATATATATATATATTAAAAAGGGCCTACATAGGCCATACAAGGTACCTTCAAGGTACGCAGGTCCCTCATAGGGCCCCGCACCCTTTATTAAAGGTTGTGGACCTTTCCAAAAAGGTCACCATTTTCATTTTTTTTTAAAGGAGATTTTTTTTATTTAAAAATTCAAAAAATAAAACCTTTAAAAATCCACCCAGCCGTACTTTTCCTACGACTTGTACCTGCCTCGACCTCTGTGCCAATTTTTTTGCAGTTCTGCCATATTTAGTGGAGATTCGCTACATTTGGCATCTTCGCTAAATTTAGAGGTAGTTCCACCAAACTAGGTGGTGATATCATGTTGACGTCAGCAGAGGGTGTTGACTTTTTTAGGCCCCCTTCACCATTGAAGTTTTCTATTTTTCTCTTGATCTTTGAATGGCTCTAACTCAATCATTTGGGCTCTGTTTTGTGAGCAATTTTTTCTATTTAGGGCAGAATTTTGTAGGCTTCATAGTGGTGGAATCTATTTTTGCTCAAGTGATCCATATTTTCTAGAAAATCAATTTTCTTAGCAGTTCTAAAGGACAGTTCTCATTTTTTGAACTTCAAATGACTGTAACTTTCACATATGACCTCATATTGAGGTGATTCTTTTTTGAAAGTTGATATTCTTTTGAGAACTACACATTGGTGCTATTTTGAGGTTCTAATTTTGAGATTATTTTACACTTTCAATATTTGGGTCCAATTTTGGACATTATAAAACTCTGGTAACAATTCTAGAATTGTAAACACACTAATTATAAAGTGCCACCATCATATTTTTCTAGGGGGGGTCATTGATTGAGTGAATTTTGGGGGTGATCTTGTGGTGATTGATTGCATTCATTTCTTTGCTATGTGTTCTTACAATGGGGAAACATAGCATTAAACTCCTAACTCCATATAATTATGCATCATGGAAACAATCAGTATGGAATTATCTAAGAGGAAAAGGTTGCACAGGCTATGTAAAAGAATCTATTCCTGAACCTACTGATGCTAGTGCAAAATCTTTATGGGAGATCAATCATGAGAAAACTCTTGGTTACATTTGTTCACTAGTCTCTTTTGATTTGCAATTTCATCTTAAATCATGTAAGACACCTTAGGAGGCTTGGGAGACTCTTGAAAACTTGGATGGTAAAACTGATAAGATTAGGGGTTATCAAATTGATAATGATTTGATGAATCTTGATCCAAAAAGTTTTGACCACATCCAAGACTATATCTCCAAGATTAAGCAACTAAGAACATAGTTAAAGGATTGCAAGATTACTAAGGAGGATTTACAATTGATTCTCAATGTGTTATCCAAGCTTGGTCCTAAGTATTCTGTGTTTTTTTCTAAATTTCACACCAATAGGATTTCTATGGGAACTACTTATGTTGTGCCTACATTTGATACATTTTCAGATCTTCTAATCCAAGAGGAAGCGAAGCTGATTCAAATGGATATCATCAAGGTTTCCAAGTCACAAGCATTGGTGGCTAGTGAGCCTAAGGTACAGAAAGAATCAGGGCATCCTAATCAGAAACATAAGAAGAAAAAGAACAAGCCACATAAATAATTTGAATCCTCTTCCTCAAAAGGGGAATCATCTAAAAAGGAGAAGCCCACATGTGCATATTGCAAGAAATTTGGGCATGATGAACATCAATGTTACTTAAAACAAATTGATGAGTTGAAGCATCTTTTAACAAAGAATAAAATCAATTTTCCTTCAAGTATGTCAAAGGATTCATCATCTTCTTCTAAACCAAAGTCAGAGAAACAAAAGTGGAAATCACTTGTTGCAATTTCAGATTATGAATTAGGGAGATGGATCCTTAATTTTGGAGCCTCACATCACATGGCTTCATCACAGATTATGTTCTATTCATTTGAAACTTTTTCATCACCTAACATCTTGATGGATAACAACACATATATGTGTGTTTGTGGGAAAGGATCTATTGACATAGACGAAGGATCATTCAATGATGTCCTTTGTGTTCCTTCATTGTTAACAAATATCCTTTCTATCTATCAGATAACACATGGTGGGGAAGGAAAGAGTGTTGAGTTCACACCAGATTCTGTGATTATTCAATATTTTCATAGCATAGATATT
This sequence comes from Sequoia sempervirens, assembly GCA_007258455.2. NCBI lineage: Eukaryota > Viridiplantae > Streptophyta > Pinopsida > Cupressales > Cupressaceae > Sequoia > Sequoia sempervirens. Next base: position 12,744 of record VDFB02367196.1, read on the forward strand.
TTTGCAATTGGGGAGGCAGATCATCAATCTTGAGTATACACCTTCTCACATATTTCCTCTGATGTTCGTTCGGCTAATGTACACACTCAAGCATCTAATGTGGACACTTTTGAGGAGATTGATGATCAAGTGAATCTTGGTATTATTTCAACTGAGGTTCAAGAGACATGTGTTGATACTCCATCTTCTACATTGACTGTTGTTACTAGTATTGCTACATCCATGGCTTCTACTGAATCAGTGCAACATGACATACATTATCTTCCAGACATAGCTACATGGGATGAGTACTTGATAGAAATTGCAGGTTTGTTTTGTGAGTCCTATCTTGCAAACTTGGAGGACACAATTGAGTGCATACATCTTCTCTTTGATGAAGTTCTTTCATCTTCTTCAAATGTTGAGGGGAAACCAATTGACCCTCTTGCTCTTTACCCACACGATCATTCCTCACAATTTGACATGATTGTGGCCACTATTGAGTAGCATTTGGAGGAGACACCTTTTTTATTTAGAGGGGATACTTTTGTCTTCAAATTTTTCTCTACATCCATCTCCACTAGGTCCTGGATTGTCATCTTCTATAGTGTGGCCTAGAACACCTAATTTGATGATGACAACTTTCGGCTTTGACATGGGGACACTTGAGTAGAGTTCAGAGACATCAAACATATTCATCATTCTTCCTACATATTCCTTTCAGGAATGGGAAGATATCTTGCATGCATCCTTGGTTTTCTTTCTTCCTAAAGGGAGGAATATTGTTTGACTATCTTGGATCATCTTCAGCTTCTTTTGTCGAGCATTCACTAACAATGTAGGAGATTCTACTTTGGGGGACTATATAGTCACTCTTCTTCTTCTCTCTTGGGGAGTTTTGTCCTATGGGTTTTCTCTTTCTCATCTTTTGAGAAGTTCCATCATTGTACATGGGTACCTAACATGGCCTTGTAGCTGGGACCCATCTTTGCATTGTTTCATCCTTTCACCCACCTAAGCTATGCTTAAGTGGGGTGTTAGTGTAGGTTTTTTAATATTTATTTTTCCTACACATTATTAATCATACTTAGGTTATATGATACATGGTTTATGTGAGGACACATGGCATAATCCATCAATTACATGTGTTTCTCTCACCCACACTTGGGTGGTTGAGTCTCACATCCTCTTTTGGCCTTTTATGCCACCTCACAAAACCACTATCCTGTCTCTTTTTGAGTAGGTTATGCCACCTATTTGGCATTTTCCAAGTAGGCATATCTCCCACATAATTTGGTTATTTGGGAGTTATTACCCCTCTTGGAATCATATGCCCATATTGTGCTATATAATAAGCACTCACCTCTCCTTTCTATCTAGTTCAGATGAGCTCATATCAACTCGGTCAGTTCAAGGGAGTGTTGATGCATATTGTGTCATTTAGAGTGTGATAATATCATCATTTTGTTATTGCACCATATTAAAAGATTTCATCCTCTTGTTTCTCTCATGTAGAAGTTTAATCTTGGTTTTACAGGTGATCCTGGGTGCTTGACTTCATCAACAACTCTTACATTTCTCTCACAACATCCCAAGATGCTCCTGCATCAATGTTCATAGGAAGTAACTTACATACTTGGGATTCATAACATCTTAAGAAGGATGAGGATGGACCCAAATAAGGTTGAAGGGATCTTTGAGTGGTTAGAACTAAATATTTCCATTAAGGTCAAAATTTTCCATGGGTTGGCAAGATTTTATATAAAATTCATTTAAAGAAACTTTAGTGGCATATGCACATGGGCCTTGACATGCCACATGTGGAAGGGTAGGTTCAAATGGACAATTGTTATTGACAAGAGTTTTGTGCTCTTGAAGAATGTTATGGAAATTATCATGCTAGAACTCATAGACTTTGGAAAGGTGTTCAAATTCAATTGTGGTGCTAATCGAATGGAAATTGATGTTGTGTTGATTCACAAGGGTAGACTGATCACTTCATTTAGTGAGAAGGTGAACAAGGTTAGGTAGAAGTAATTTGTCTATGAACATAATTTTTGTACTGTAGTGTAGGCTTTCTACAAGTTGAGGCAATACTTTTTTCTAAAATAGTTTGTGTTGTACACAAATTACTTATTAAAATTTATCAACAGTCATCTAAATCTGAACTAGAGGCACATGAAGTGGCTTGAATATCTAAAAGTGTGTTATTTTGTGTTGAAGAATTATGTAGGTAAAACCAACAAGGTTGTAGATGCCTTAACCAAGAGGTAGACACTATTGTCAAAATGATGTTTAATTTAGTGACAATGAGGGATTTGTATGCCATAGATTTAAATTTTTTAGATGCATGGAACACATGCATGGAGCCATGAGCTAGCACAAGAATCCATTCTAGGAATACTTTTGTAACATCCAACTCCTTCTTATCGAGAGTTAACAGGAATTATTGACCAGGAAGTAAATAACTAAAAACATGGGTGAAAAGAGATGCTAAATTTTTCTTTAAATATGGAACATGCTACTACATAATTGTTACCATAAAGATATAAAAAAACATTTATACAATATTTTCAAACTGAAGAGAATAAACATCTAACACTTTTGCATTTCAATTCAATGATTACAATTTAGTAAACTATAATCAAATACTAAAAGAGAGTTAGGTTAGAAATCCTTATCTAGATTCTTTCTATCTTCCAAGACTCGGCATGCCATTTGCAAGAGGAATAGCATCACTTGGGTGCTTTACCTCCAACCATGGACTTAAGCGGCCCCCTGCACACCTTCCTAACTGGAAGGTCCCTCCCTTAAACAAAGGGTTAAACTAGGAACCCTCTTAGTTCTTCCATATGAGCTTTGGTGTTGTTCCCTACTTAACTAATACCATCGCACAACTATGGATACCTTCCAACTATGTATGACATCTCTGACTAGCTAAGTATCTAGGTCACAGTGAACTAAAAAGTGCATGCATAGACAACTACACTCACTATGGCCATAGTATTTGTATTATGGATACAATCACTATTAAGAGTGAAGTCATTTGTTCACCTACCCTACTTGACTTGGAACACCTTTCCTAACCTAGGGTATACTGGAACTACTATTCCACCCAATGAATTAAATACAAAGAACTTATAATATGACAAAGCTTGTTTTACAAAACATAACTCAACTAAGTTGATAGGGTGTTAGACCATTCTTGAACCCCCACGTTACTTAACATAACTATCAGGTCTTGGAAACTACCATTGGTTCAAGTCCTTATTTACTAAATCGGTAAATGTTCAACAAACTAGCTTTATTATAGATTCCTTCCTCAAAAAGTGAAGATTCACTAAATAAATAACTCATTTGGGTCATTAGTTATTACTTACTCAAGCACCTGAGTTACTTTAATGTAACTACCTGTGTCTTGGCTACAACCACTCACTCAAGTCTTAACCCTAACCCTTGAGAGCGATTGCTCTCGTGATACAATCTTTAAGCAAATCTTGCTACAAAACGATAACTTCTTGACCTTCTTGGTCATAATGTAATGTGAATATTATGCAGAAAAATCTTCACCATAATGGTTAGATCTCCATTAAGAATATAGCTTCCTTTAAGTTTTATTCTTTCATGTATCTCATTGAAATATTGTTAGCTAAAGATAATATAATCATAGACCAATTGGTCCTATCTTACAATAAGCTTGCATAAATATAAGTGTTTAACTTTCCTTGAACCCCTGTGTTACTCAACGTAACTAACAGGTCTTGGCAATTGTCACTAGTTCAAGGTATACAAAAACAAAGAGTATCTACTCTCATAGTTGTTCTTCTTCGAATTCTCTTCCCGATACAAGTAATTAACTTGCCCCAACTAGTCTTAAGGTAGATAAGAAACTCCTTTCACATAATATCTATCATTTGGAAGGTTTTCCACTTAGTACAAAACCCTAAAAGAGTTAACTATTCAAGTCTGAAGAGGTAAGGTTTCCATTGTAAGAAAATCTTGCATTCACAAATTCTTTGTAAAATGGAAGTAGGAAAATTCATTCTTAATTAAAAGCATTCTTGGTACAGACTAGCCTAAAGCTGAGCTTAAGGCTCTTTTCCTTTCCTTTTCCAAAGTCTTACGAGACTTGGTTATAACCCTCAAGAACCAATATTAAAGTATATGTCAAGCTTGTACCCATTCTTGAGTTCTAGTTGCAAGCATTTACAAGCATCAATGTTCTTATTGGTCATAATAAAGAGGTTTAAACATTCAAATATCAGCTGCAATTTACATTTAGTTGTAGACAAATATTTTTAAGAAAATCAAGAATGAGCCCTAACTCACTTAAAGATTCCACTTCACGAAGTATGCCTGACATGAACCTTCTTCTACTTGGAAGATTTTACAAGAGCTGCAAGGAATCAAGCAAGAGAGAATATGCAGCAAAAACTATTCATAACTGGCTTTATTTTGTCTTTACAACCTTTCTTGAACAAGGAAAGTATGTAGGAGAATAAAGGGAATAAGATCATGCCTGGTTTCAGTTATTTGGTTGGGAGAAAGTATCTTCCTTCAAGCTTCACTCATGTCATTAATGGTTTCAGTATCAGTAGACACTTCTCACCATGTCCCACTCTATTTATTTATCTCTACACTTCAAGAAGCAATACAGCTAGTTATTCTCCTTATGGTTATCCTCTCTTTTATATTAAAGACCCAAGCTCTCCATAATAATGACTACTCATTGCAATTCTTCTCTCCACCTTCCCTTTTGCAAAAACTCCCCAAATATATGTCATGAAATTACATTTCATTGAGGGTTTCTAAAAAATAGAGTTCATGCCTCTACCAATACTCCCATACATGTTTATAGGCATGCTCATGGTTAGAAAATGGCGTAAGACTTGAAGATTTTAACCTGTCTTTCTTAGTGCAAACCTTGTGAATTCATAAGATATCTCTACGATTTTATTACCATCTCCAACAATATTTTCTCCTATGAAGTCTCTTATAGTTGTGTGATAGGGTTTTATGCTTCCATTATATGCATACATGAGATAAATCTCTGTGAGGTATCCAACACAGTAGGATAGAAGGAGGAGCCATGCATGCAATGATATTAATTTGAAAGCTTTTGAAGCCTTTTCAACATGCCCATATTTCAAGGCAATTCGTGACTTCCACATCTCTTAAAATTCTTCTCCTTCTTTTTATGGGTCTTGTTCTACAACTCTTATCTTCGCTTGGTAGGAAAGATAATGGTAAAGGTTGTAGAAGCTGACTTACACATGCCAATCACATTTTTTTAAAACTTTCTACAGCTTCCATAACCTCATTCGTGCCTACAATTTTCTCCCCCCCTCTTCTAAAGATTAACTTGAAAGGCTAAAAGAAAGAGAAATGGTTTGAGCAATTTTTTATGCCCAAATGGTTCCACTGATATAACTATTACTTCCCAAAGTAATTTTGATTTGAAAGATTTCAAGAAATGGTTTAAGAAATGGTGAGTTACCACGTAGCATAATGAGGATATTGCTTCGATGTAAAATGTGGAACAAGGAATTTCCTCCAATTTCTAGTCACATCGCCCTTGAAGGAAGATATATGTGGCCTTTTATGGTCTTCCAAAAGAATTTGAAACAAAAAAAGAACTTATATCATCATTAGAATAACATGCGTCGGCCATTATGGCTTGGGAAAAGATATTTTTAAACATTAAGAGTATGTTGCCTCAACACATGGACCAATCATTACTTGAATCCCTTGATTCCAATACAAGAATCAAATTTTCTAGCATCAAAAGATAATACACGACAAGATTATTAAGAATAGATTTGGAAGAGAGCAGTTATCAGTTTTTTTCCACTTCCCATCATTTTATCAAAATATCTCAAAATTAACAAGCACATAGTTGTTGCTCTATTTTCCCAAACAACTAGGAATGCCAAAAATAAAAATGTGGAATAACAAAATAAAATAGATTGGAGACACACAGCTGGGCATGTAAACTTGCTTCTTCTATTAACCAAAAAATAACAATTACAAAATGCTTTCAAATTGGAAACCACAAACTACAGATAACAAACTAGATTTGTAGAACTCTGGAGCTGCACACACAAATTCAGAAACAATTAGGAGATTCTCAGAGCTTACTTTACTTCTTCCTACACTCAATGATTTGGAGCTATCTGCTGCTCCTAGAAAACACTAACCAACTTGGAGCTATCCGCTGCTCCTTGCACACATATAGAACAAACTAGAGCTATCTGCTACTCCCTGCAAACATTCTGCACTTCACTTTCAAAATGTTCTCTGTTGTTGCTACAACTTCACTTCCTTTGCAACTTACTTGTTGCTCACACTAGCTAACTGACCATTCCATTCCTTCCTTTTGTATTCATTCAAAATTCCCTCTCAAAATTCAAATTGACCTACCACAATAAATTCTACAGTAGGGGCAGAACAAGGATGAAGATCCCAAAAACTTGTTGTAGAAGAAAGCCTCCTGACTGGTAGGTGAACATGGGAGTTGACGTGAGAGGATTCAGGCAATAAATATTTCCAACACTCCCCCTTTGACTGAGATATCAAACAACATCATTCTTCATACAAATCAACAACACCTAAATTTCTTCTTAGGCGTTCGAAGCAATCTCTGCCCAATGGTTTGGTAAAAATGTCTACAAGCTGCTGCTCAGACCTACAAATTTTCATTTTGATTTCACCTTTTCAACCAATTCTCTTATGAAATGATACCTGATTTCAATGTGCTTGCTTCTTCCATGAAAAACTGGATTCTTTGTCAAAGCAATTGATGAAGCATTGTCACAAAATATAGTTGTTTCATCCTTCTGTTCTTCCTTCAAATTTGTTAAGGTCCTCCTTACCCAAATAGCTTGGTATGTTGTTGCATTTACTATTATATACTCAGCCTCAACTATAGATAGGGAAACTATGGGTTGTTTCTTGGAAGCCCATGAAATGACTCCTGATCCCAAGTGAAACACATATCTAGATGTGCTCTTTCTATCATCCACACTCCCTGCCCAATCACTATCTGTGTAACCAATCAGCCCAAAATCATTTGCTGCACTATACAAAATTCCATATCCTTTGGTTCTATTCGCATACCTTAGGATTCTTTTACCTTCTTGCCAATGTGACTCTGTTGAAGTCTCCATAAATCTGGAAATCATACTTACACTATGCATTATATCAGGCCTAGTTGTTATTAAATACATCAAACTTCCAACCAAACTCTTATACATGGTCGGATTTACATTACTGCTCCAATCTTCCTTGCTCAACTTCAGACCTATTGTTGTTGGTGTGGGGTTAGGCTTGCTATCTTGCATCCTAAATCTCTTCAAAATATTTGCTGCATACTTTGCTTGAGAGATAAAAATACCATCATGCATTTGTTTTACTTCTATGCCTAGAAAATACCTCAAGAGACCTAAGTCTGTGATTTCAAATTCTCTTTCCATGGCCTCTTTAAAATCAGCAATGACGAAATCATCGTCCCCAGTGAAAACTAAATCATCAACATATAAGACAGCAATTAAAATCTTACCATCAGCTGCGTTGATGTAAAGAGTGGGCTCACCATTGCTTTTTCTAAAGCCATTTCTCAACAAATATGAGTCAATCTTGTTGTACCATGCCCGTGGTGCTTTCTTTAGCCCATAAAGAGCTTTCATACCTTGTTTTCTTGACCCAGAACTTCATAACCAGGTGGCTGCTCCACATACACTTCCTCTTTCAATACTCCATTTAAGAAGGTGGACTTCACATCCATTTGAAACACCTTCCACTTGTGTTGGGCTGCAATTTCTATGACTTCCCACATGGTTTCCATTCTGACAACTGGAGAAAATGTCTCATCATAATCTCTCCCAAACTGTTGTTTGTATCCCTTGACAACTAATCTTGCCTTATTCCTTTCTATCTTCCATCGACATTACTTTTGGTCTTATAGACCCATTTCACTCCAATTACTTGCTTGTTGGGAGGAAAATTAGTTAGCTGCCATGTTGTATTCCTTTCTATTGTATCTATCTCCTCATCCATGGCCTCACACCATTTATTTTCTTTCACAACATCCTCAAAATAAATTGGATCATTATGAGAAAATAATGAAAAATTCATACTCTCATCAAATACTTCATCATACCTTTCATTTTGGTATATCTCCCTTGGACTCTTGGTCTTTCTTGGCATTAGGGAGGCGAGAGTGGGGTCTAAAATTTCACTACTGCTGCTACTTTACTGAGCAGACATTATCTGAAGCTATCTAGAGCTCTCTGTCTGTGTTTTGTGCAATGTTCCGGAGTGGTCCAGAGCTAGTCTGGAGTGGTTCGGAGTTGGTTTGGAGCTATTAGGAGTGACTGCAGGCTCATCTTGTTGCACCTCATACTCTTTTCCTTCTTCATCAAGAGTTGTCAGGAGTAGTTCTGAGCTGCCAGAAACTATCAAGCCATCCCATGACTCATCCTCTAAGAACTCCATGTCTCTACTGATGACAATTTTCTTGGTGACTGGGTTATACACCCTATAGGCTTTGCACTCTTCATTGTAGCCCATGAATATGCACTTCTCACCCTTTTCATCCAACTTTTTCCTCTTCTCTTTTGGCGCAAGTGCATATGCCATACATCCAAACACTCTCAAGTGCTCAACCGTCTAGTTGCATTTTGTCCATGCCTCTTGTGGTATCTTTTCAAAAACTGCCTTTGTAGGACTTTTATTTATCAAATACATTGTTGTTGCTACATCTTCACCCCAATATTCATTTGGGAGTCTCTTGGATTTGAGCATGCTTCTTGCCATCTCCACGATGGTTCTATTTTTCCTCTTAGCCACTCCTTTTTTCTTCAGAGTATAGGTTGTTATTAGCTCCTTCTTAATGCCTTGTTGCTTGCAAACATTCACAAATTGATTGGAGGTATACTCTCCTCCTCTATCTAACCTTAGGACCTTGATGAAATGTCCACTCTCTTTTTCAGCCTGGTCTTTAAACACTACAAACTTGTCAAAGGATTCAAATTTATGCTATAAAAAATAAACCCATGTCTTACAGTTGTAATCATCTATGAAGGTATTAAAGTATTGGCTCTTACCAATAGAAATTGTTTGCATAGGGCCACACAAATCAATGTGCACCAACTCCAATGGTGCTCTTTCCCTTCTAGAATTGCCTGATTGAAAGGGTTGCCTATGTTGCTTGCCTAAAATGTAGGTTTCACATTTACCACTAGGCTCTACTATGGTTGGTAAACCTCCAACCATACCCTTCTTTGACAAAATATTCAAACCAGCATAGCCTAAGTGTCCATACCTGAGATACCAAAGCTTGGAAGGGTCTTGAATTATTGTCTTAAAGGTTATTTACTGTTGTATTGTTGTACATTTTCCTACAGCTGTGGAATAAGCTGAGAAACACCTTTCCAGCCTCAATGGAAACAGTCTATCCTTCATCATTGCCATTGTTGCAATTATTTTCTTCCTTCCATCCTTCTCATAAATGATGCATTCACCCTTTTCTATCAAAACTTTGTATCCTTTTTGGATTAGTTGTCCAATACTCATGAGACTGTGCTTTATACTAGGTAAAAAATACACATTGTCAATCTCCTTCTTCTCACCTTGCTTGGTTTGAAACAAAATAGACCATTTTCGCACAACTGGAACTATTTCATTGTTCCTCATTTTTATTTCAAACTTGACATTTTTATCAATGAAAGAAAATAAGCTTTCATTACCACTCATGTGGTTGCTACAACCACTATCTAAAAACCATATCTGATCACTGCCTTGCTCAACAATGTTGCACATGATGAAGGCATTTTGTTGATTACTTTCAGCCACTTTTTCATCAGCCACATTTGCACTTTGTTTGGATTGATCTTTTTTCCTTTTCCATCACTCACTTGCATAATGGCCAACCTTATGGCAATAGTAACATTCAACATTACTCTTGTCAAACTTCTGACTTGAGTTGTTGTTCTTCTTGGCTTGTCTAGAGCTGGATTGAGAGTTGCTTGCTCCCTCTTGGCGATGTGCTCATCCTGAGCTATCTTCTCCAACACCTCCACATCCAGATCTACCTCTACCATGTCTGGAGTTATTTCTACCTCTGCCCCTACCTCTTGCATTGGCTTGAGATTTGAATTCTTGCTCATGGGAGGAACTTGCAAACCTATTTAGGTGTTTCTCATGGGTTTGTAGAGAACCCATTAGCTCATCAACAAACAACGTTGAGAGGTCCTTTTCCTCTTTAATGGAAATCACAACTAGATAAAACTTTGTGGGTAAACTTCTAAGGATTTTCTCCACAATCCTCTGGTCGTTCATGACTTCTCCATTCACCCTCAACTAGTTTATCAAACCTAAGGTTCTTGTGTGAAATTTTGAGATAGACTCACTATCCTTCATTTGGAGAGTCTCAAAATATCTTCGAAGCATCTAGAGATTCACTAATCTAACTTTTTTAGTCCCTTTGTAAAGGTTTGGAGGATTTCTTAAGCTTCCTTTGCATAGTTAGCTACTGCTATTCTGGGAAAAATGGCCTTTGTCAAGGCTGCTTCAGTCAGACTCAATGCTTTTGCATCTTTCCTCCTTGCCTCCTTCAACTGGGTCTTCTAGTTGTTTGTGAGGACTGCATACACTGTTGGATCAATCACATCATTGAACCCACTGATCACAAACTCCCACAAATCATTCACAACCATTATGGTCTTCATTTGCTTTGCCCAAACGTCATAGTTTTGTCCATTGAAAGGTGGTGGCCACTGCCAACTCTTACTCTCATCTCCAGCCATGTCTCCAACAAAACAAACTTTAAACACCTAGAAAATAAATACCCAACTCACTCAAGACTTAGGGCCTTCTAGCTCTAATACCATGTCAAAATATCTCAAAATAAACAAGCAAAAAGTTACTGCTCTATTTTCCCAAACTATTAGGAATACCAAAACTAAAAATGTGGAATAACAGAATAAAATAGATTGGAGACACACAACTAGGCATGAAAACTTGCTTCTTCAATTAACCAAAAAATAAAAATTACAAAATGCTTTCAAATTGGAAACCACAAACTACAAATAACAAACTAGATTTGCAGAACTCTGGAACTGCACACACAAATTTAGAAACAATCAGGAGCTTCTCAGAGCTCACTTTACTTCTTCCTACACTAAAAAATTTTGAGCTATCTACTACTCCTAGCAAACACTAACCAATTCAAAGCTATTTGTTGCTCCTTTCACACATATAAAACAAACTGAAGGTATATGTTTCTCCCTGCAAAAATTCTACACTTCACTCTCAAAACATTCTTTGTTGTTGCTGCAACTTCACTTCCTTTGCAACTTACTTGCTGCTCACACTAACTGACTAACTGTTTCATTCCTTCCTTTTTTTCTTTAAAATTCCCTCTCAAAATTCAAATTGACCTACCACAATAAATTATGCAGTCAAGGGAAAAACAAGGATGAAGATCCCAAAAACTTGTTGTACAAGAAATCCTCTTAACACGTAGGTGAACAGGGGAGTTGACATGAGAGGACTCAGGCAATAAATATTTCCAACATATTGGTGCAAGTAAACAAGGATTGTACAAGATAAAAATATGCTACCAAAAGTGGTACTCATGATTAGAGAAGATGGTTTAGATAAAGCATTCAAATTCAATATACATCAAGGCATTAAGATGTATATATGCCACCTCTTAATATAAAGAAATGCTCCTCAATAATGAGTGGAGATTTACCACTAGTCTTAGCTTGAACAATCATCAAGCATTAAGAAACCACTTACTTACCCCTTTTTTTGAGGTAATAAATCTTTTAAGTTTTATATGATGGCGGAACACAATGTGGCAGTCAAATATAACACGCCTTTATATTTGGCATTAACCATCTTTTCACAAATTGACACCATCAATATTCTTATCATTTATCATGCTTTTATAACATGCTATCATTGGTTGACAAGTAATTATAATCTCCCCCATATAATATGCAACATATATACATATTCATTCATGAATGTATTACCTTGTTGCCTTAGTAAAGTTATATACATATGCTTATAAGAGTATATATATGTGTATGTATGTATATTCAATGTAGATGTGTTCACATGTTATATAAACATACACCTATATTGATGTATATGTTTGCATATCTCTGCACTTTATATGCAAAATGCTTATCACATATATTAGTAGATTAGTAATCAAATCAATAGGAAAGTGGCAAGATTATATAGCGATAAGGCTAAACTTACCCAAGATGCAACTGAAAACCCTAGACACTTTATATTGATGTATATGTTTGCATATCTCTGCACTTTATATGCAAAATGCTTATCACATATATTAGTAGATTAGTAATCAAATCAATAGGAAAGTGGCAAGATTATATAGCGATAAGGCTAAACTTACCCAAGATGCAACTGAAAACCCTAGACACTTTTAGGTTTACAAAATCAATACTTGACCGATAGTAAGCTCAAATGGCATTGCTAGAGGATTCATTACTTTACCCTTCTCCTAGGTGATGCTCCCCCTCTTTCTCTTTGGAGGTGTTCGGATTGCTCCTGCAATCTCATTCAAGAAAAAAGAAAAAAAGGTAATTATCCTGGAAACATTACATCGTGTTCATATCATTACAATTTCATTATTGTTTGTTTTAAAGAAATATAACCATCTCATTTTTTTCATCATATTCATGACATCAAATAATTATCAACATTCTATTTGAATGTAACAGCATAACATTGCAAAATCCATCCTAATATATATATATATATATATATATATATATATATATATATATATATATATATATATATATATATATATATATATATATATATATTTTCAAGGTTTCATAATCTCATGATTCATCATAGTAATTACCATAAAGTGAAAAGTAATTTTAAGAATCTATGGTGGGGTGTAACAACTTCATGCAAGAGAGATACCTAAGGAGGAAACAATTGTGCAATTTGTGAAAGTTTAATGAGGGGAAACCTCATTAAGGAGATAAATAGTGGTGGGCTTGGAGGACACTTTGGAATATACAAGAAACATGTCATGTTGGAAGATTGATGTTATTGGTTGAGCTTGCACAAATATGTGAGAGTTTTTAGAGTGTTGTAGAACATGATAAGTGGAAAAGGGAGTGGTGCAGAACACTCGGCTATACATGCCATTGTGCATGCTATACAAACCTTGGGAGGAATTACCCATGGAATTTATCCTTGGATTGTCATGCACGTAAAGAGGTAATGACTCCATATTCATGGTCTATTTTTAATAAAATGTTGTATTTCATTCCTTGTGAGAATTAAAATGATGTATCTCAAATAGTGTATTTATTCTTCAAGGAGATAGTGTGGTTGCATGGGTTTTGGTAGAGTGTGAGAAACATGAAGTTCCTTAGCCATTTTTGGCACACTAGGCATGCAACTTGTTTATAGTTTAGAATATCATTTGAAAATGGATGAATAATCAAAGGTTTTTAGTAGGAGTCTTGGAAACGTAATCAAATTCTTGGTAAGAGAGGTTTATGTAGTGGCTTTCTATGTTGGCATAAGGAAAGTTTGCATACATAAACTCAATGAACAGATAATTAGGAAGACATTGTTTCAAGTGGTGTGTGGTGTTAGGAAATAATTGCATAATTCCCAAAATGTTAAATCTATTTCTTGCATAATCCCATAAGAGAAAATTATACATGCAAGCTTACAAAGTAACCATAATGCAAAGATAAAATAGACAAGCCACAAGATAACACAAGATATACCTTGGGAAAACCCTCAAGAGGAAAAAACCCAACCTCCAAAAGCATTCATACTTCATCTATTATTTATAAATAAAACAATACATGCACTTATAGAGTTACAATGAATAATTCTAAAACATTAAGCCTCTTCCATGCATTCTCCACATGTCTAAGCATGAACCCACACATCCCATGCCATTCTTCATATATACACTCCTTAGAAAGACTCAATAATATGACAACCCTCTCAACTAGCCAACCAACCACTAAACATGTGTTTTCTTTTATAGACACAAGCTCACACAAATACAACCAAGTGGTAAGATAAAATTGTTCTCAAACAGATTGCACCCGAACACTTGAATAGTTAAATTCAGCAATCTATTGAAACATGGAATGATCCTCAGGCCTGTGGGTTGCCTAATCTTGAGGATCAATCTCTAGAGAGGGTTGGTTCCTCGATGAAAACCTCCTAAAACTAACTAACTTTTCTGGAAAAGAGATAGAAAGCTTGCTTGAATTGAAATCCTAAAGCTACAGGAGGTGATTGCACCAAAATTATGTGATTCTATTCGCTATCCTAAATCTATAATCAGCTTGAATAAAGTCCTAAATTTATCTCACAATTCAATTAAGATCATGAAATTCATCAATATTTCACATGTAGCCTGTTTGAAGTTTTAATGTTTGTAAGAGGAAAACTAGATTTTCACAGATACAAATGACTGAAATCTTTGTTAAACACACATGCAACCTGAATTATAACATGAAATCTTCTTATTTTTTAAAGCATCAATGAGACAAAACAAAGGATTCAAGATAAAATCACAGTGTTTAAATCAAATCATTCATATGACAATAAAATTCAAGAAAGTATTGAGAAGGAAACACTATCCTAAATATAAACTCTATTACAATGCTTAAATAATAAAAAGATGAGTTACAATGCCTCACTGTTGTATGTGTAAGCAGGAAAAAAAGAACTCGAGGAAAAAAGATAAACTTTTTCCAATATATACAATACAAAGAGAATGCACTTCAAAGTGCATGAAAGACAAAACTAAAAGTCAATTTCAGTGAGAAAATGATAACTCCAAGGTGAAATCCGAACAGAAGCAAAAAACCCTAAAAATAAGGTTCAAACTCATGCAAAAATGAGTGAACTCAGTCTCGAACTCGTAGTCATAAAGCATGCGACTGATTTGTAACTCAAACTAAACTGGAAATATCTTAATGTGGCCAAAACATGCAAAATCTGCCTTGCTTTAATTAACTCACCCATGATAACTCAAAGTCCATTCTTGCATGATAAATCTCTAGTTGAGTCTTATATGAAACTAAAGTAAAGTGCTAAAAATCTCCAGTTAGCTCTACTCAAGTACTGCATGGATCTCTAATAAACTCATCGTCACATGATGTCTTTTATTTGCATGTAAAAATGGCTAATTAATTAAATGATTTATAATGTATCATTTAATTAATTAACCTACATTGAGAATGCAAAAATAAAAGAAAGAATAATATTGAGGCATAATGTCAAATCAGAAACCTTAATTCTCATCTCACGGGGCTTCTTACATTATACTTTAGCATATATTTCCAATATGCATTCACCACTAAATAATCATCAGCCGACCATGCACATTATACTTGGCATTATTTAAATATCTCACACACCTAGGATATATTTGAAAACTTCAGCTCTAAATGTATATGAAAAAGGTCAACCACCATCATTAGGCTCATAGACTTTACTCAAACTCACGACCTCCTTAACATGATTAGGTTTATTGACTTGAAAGTCATAAACCATGACACTAATAATTCACAATGACTTTCACAAAAATAAAGGTAAAAAACATTAATGATGTGAATCGAAATATAGAAAAGGCTCTGGAAACCTAATCACCACTCATTCTTTACTTGTCTTTTTGGAGAAACTTTAGCTGGCCGCCATTAGGGTTTGAGCTTGATTTTTTTTACTCTTTCTTGTCGATTTCTGAGAGATTTCTTTTTGAAGACTCCTTCAAGGAATTATATGGTAAATTTTCCTCAAGCAGAAAGATCCTCTGTATTCTCCATTTTGAAACTTTTTCTAAGAAGTTTCGACCTC
Organism: Sequoia sempervirens; assembly: GCA_007258455.2. NCBI lineage: Eukaryota > Viridiplantae > Streptophyta > Pinopsida > Cupressales > Cupressaceae > Sequoia > Sequoia sempervirens. The sequence continues at coordinate 28,611 of VDFB02367196.1, forward strand.
CATGGCCACGGCTACTGTTGATTTTCTGATGCATTTTCTCATGTATTTCCTCACTGCCTTTAGCCGCCATTGATGATATTCAAGTGTCTTAATGTCATGGGCATCCCAGTATACTTCTCTACAGATTTTGAAGAATCTTCTAGACACCATAACTTGAGTAAGTTGTCTTGAACTATTTGTGACTTGCATTCCTATTTCCTTGTGAAAAGGCTCGATTTTGAGCTAATTCAAATGATTAATAAAAAATATTTCATTTCTCCATGCTTTTTATGAAAGAAATAAAAAAATCTCTATTCGCTTTCTTCATGGAGGCCGCAACTTCTTAGCACTATGGATTATTCGAGGGCTTCTCTATTGTTGGTCTTGAGGATTAACAAAAACCTAGGCTATGGCTTCTATTTTGTCTTTCTCCCCTATTATATGAGCTCCCTCCTTGGTGTGACATGATTTCCATTGTTTCTATCATGTTGTCTGGAGATTTTTTGAAACTCCCCAGCCTTCATGCTTTTTCCGTATTGAAATTTCAGAGAGAAATTTCTCTATGGTTTCTCTGAGGAATTTCTCAAAAAAACAAAAAAGTGAGCTCCTCTCAAACAGAAAAACTAAAAATTTCTTTCATTTTGAAGTATCTTTGAGTTACTTGGCCACGGGCTTGGGGTTTCTGAGTTGGCTCGACTTTTGATATGTGGCTTTTTTCATGCTCACAGGTTGAAACCTCTGAAGCATAAATGTTCTATTTGACATGCCATAGTACTTTTGATTGCACTGTTCTTTAATTGTTAAAGAAAACTTACAACATTGTACATCTACTTTCCATTTCTATCATTGAGGCTGCTATGGTGAATGCCCTTTCTTGACATGAGGTGACTGCCAACAACATATCTGTTTTATGCTAGTAATATGCATTATTATGAGACTTGTTTATAAAATTCCCTTCCTCATTATGAATAAGGTGTTGTTGACCTTCTAAAATCATGATAATGTGACATCAACTTCTTTATGTAACTTTCATTTGATTTTTTTTGATGAATCACTCATGACTTTGAAAAAGACACCTCTTATAAAAGAGGCAGCAACCTTTGGGGTTCTGTAACCACTGACATATAACCACGATATGCATTCAACTGCTTGTGACTTCTGTTACATACTACTTCAAAGTATTATCCTTACATGCTTGACATTGCTGTTAATATTTCTACTTGTGCACCGTAATCTGATTTTCTCCATTGTTATGCCTCTTGTATCAGATCTCTGTTGACTTGCCAACAAGGTACTATCATTGAGCACTTACTACCTTATTGAACAGTGATTGATGAAGAATGCAATGTCATGCAATATGACTTTGATCCTTATATCTTTGAGACCTCATCCCCTATGTGACACCTTACTTTCTTTAAAAATAGCTAAATGAGCTCAATGCTCCGATGTGATTTCTTTTCAAAACATTGGATCATGTCACAATGTTGAAATGAGGATTGTGAATGTTGTGCTTTCACTTTATTTTCATAATGATGTTGTCTTTTAAATAATGTACTCCATGTATGAACCATTTAATTGTTATTTTATCCTTACATGAGCTTTTGTGTTGTTATATATTGCTCCAATATGTAAATCAACATCACATATGATAATCTAGGAGTATGTATGCTCATTGTGGAACCACTGTCAGACCTTAATGTGGTTGTCCAATGGTTTCTTCTGCATTGCATAAGTTAGTCTCTTTGTACCATCTACACATGTGGATCTTAGTGATTATAACCGCAATATAAAGATTTTAATGGATCTGTACTTTGTATTTTAAGCTTTATGGCTGGAATCCTTTTGCTACTAGCATTGCCACTTAATGATGTTCATGGTTCCTATCATTTCTGTTGATTGTGAATATTGACATTGTATTAATACAAAGCATGACTATCCCTCTATATGTATTTTGGCTGCCATCTGTAGGATTGATAGCATATAACTTCTCTTTTATTCTTAATGAGCTGGGCTCAACCCTTATGGGAGCCATATTTTGTACCACTCATAACAATATCTATTAATTGGAATTATTCGATTATACCTATACATACAAACTAAACAAACGTATTAGCAAAATAAATGAAGTTTAAAGCTTCCATTGGACTTTGTGCCTCCTGATCATGTTTTTTTCATTTTTTTCAAATCATCTGATGAATGCCTAATTGAATGCGTACCACATATCTATTGGTAATGTAGGAATAAGGAAGGATCTAATTCACATTGCTCTAACCACACTTCTATCAACCTTGCAGGTGCATCGGAGCTTGGAGATGGAGTTGGAGCTGGAGCCACAACTGAAGACTTTGAATGTGACAATGATTCGTCATTCCAGGAAATGACAAATCACTTTCTCTCTTATACCTATATTCTCTTCAGTTGTGTTGTGCACATTTCCTTTTTGTATTCATTATTTGATTTATAAAAATCAAATTGGCTACTCTCGCGGCTTGTGCGAGACCTCAATTTTTCCAATATGAATAAAACAACATTCTTTTATGCAAATTTATGAGTTCCTTCCTATGATGAATGAAATCAGCTCCACCTATTTTGAGTTGTACCTAAAAATAGGTAACAAAAACCAAGTGCCTCAAAATCATGAGTACACAGAACCATTGAACCCTAATTTAATATGAGGCACTAAGTTTTCACATTATTATATCTTTCCCAAAATATTAAATAATTATACTATGTCTCCCACATAAAATAATTAACCCAATGCTACAATACAACTTTACAAGTGGCCCCAAATAATTACCTAGTGTGACTAACCACATCTCCTAGATGTACCACAACTAAATGATTATTTAATTAGAACATCGTAATAAATCCATTTATGCAATGGTGTACAACACCAAATCCTAACATATGGGACATCCTAGTGATTTGTCATAGATCCATTGAGGGTGGAAGATGGTAGATGCATAAGCATAGTGGCTTAATACTTTGTGCACCACATGAAATAAATTCATGTGTAAGTCAAGTAGCTAGAAGAGAATAACACAAGATACGAGTTGTACATAGATGAGAAATGGAGGGGAATAACTTACTTAGAGGGTGAGTTAGTCATGAAACATTTAAGGTAAGAGTAGTTCCCTAGAGGGACCTACAACAAGCTAAAACCCAAGAATATCGGTTTGTGCCACATAGTGTACTTTATTTCCTAGAACACATATGAGGTTGAGTTGCTTGAAGGGTTGGATATCTCCTTTTAGAACCAAATAGCCATTACTAATTCTCATGTTCTTCTTGGAAATTGAAATGGGTAGTTGTGTGAGAACAAACATTAGAAAATTGAAAATGTTCATTTCAATTAGTTTTTTTGTCCCTTCCTACCACCATCCACTTGTTGGGGAAAATATATATCTTATAAGGTATTTAGATATGCATGCAACAACATTTATATACTTTGAAGAAATATTAAAGGAACACATTAAAACACTTGGATAAAGTCTCAATGTTAAATTTCACTCCAAGGGATTTGAAAATGTAAAATACAAAAATATAGAAAATATCAAAAAACCAAATTTCATAATTTTGTTTGAAACTGCCACTTAGATGACCTAATCAAATTATTAAAATCATATTAGTATTAGATTAGTATGGAACATGCACACTTACAAAACCCTTGTTCACAATATTAGGCAACAAGATTGACTTCATTCCTAACAACTGATTAAAATGATATGACTAATGTTGGGTTGAATGAATATATTAAAAGTGAGTTTTCTAACATCAACCACTTAGTTCCCCATGCTTAATAATGGGCTTGTTTCCAAGTACAATGCTTTATAATCCACAAAGAAAACAAATAGTCCCCAATAAATAATTTCAAAATTTGTACATCATACACCATCTTGAGAGCGTCATCCTTTATTGTATTCTAATCTCATTCTTTATTTGATATTAGTGACCTAAGTAATTATAAGTAGTGATGCAAAACATATGACCACCTATTTATGCCAAGAGAAATTGAATCACATAGCTTGATGCATTTGCATACATCTAGAACTCTTTGTTCTAGTTTGAATATATCATTTTATTAAATTAATGATATACCTTTAGCTCTTTTAATTTTTTTCTTTTTTATTTTACTGTCAAGCATGATTATTTTTTTGTAAGCATATCCAAGGGCAAGAAAGTTGGGAAAGTTCTCTACAAATCTTTGGTAATAGCATGTACTAGTAAATATTTTATCCTTGTGGCATACTTCATGGTTTCATAGCTCAACTTTGTATATAATGTGCTTTAGAAATTTATCTTGGGGACTATATATCAACACTTCTTCAAATGGTCTCTAAATGTAACTATTTATAGTATTCTACAAATGGGACTACTTATCATTTTAGATGGATTCGTCATCCAAGAAGGTATTGAAATTCTTGTTTCATATTTTTTTTAAAATATGTAGAATGATCTTTTGAAAGTTGATATAGATTCTAATTTATCTTGATTCTTATTTTAGAATTATGACAATCAACACCATTTTCTCTACAAATATTCACTCACCTCCATATTTCAACTAATATTGGCATTAATCATTTTAAAATTTTCTTCATGAACCTAACTTGTGCAGTTGTAGTTCATCTAGTGTGCCATGAACAAATTTGTATTTTTGCACAACTTTAGAGACACTTTGTCTTTTTATGTTCATGCAAATACATCCTTTAAGCCTATGAAAGTACTTCATGTCATGCACCAATACTAGGTCTAGTCACAATTAATTTGTTCTCAAACTATAGGTTTATTCTCACATTAATAATTTATTGCACTTCATGTAACTTTTATTTCATGTATTTGGGAGAGTAGATTAAGTGATGTAGATGGCTATGTTTTCATCTTCTATCTCCACCATCTTAATGCAATTATAGTAACACTAGAATACATCACAATATTATATTTGTCAATGGAGTATGTTACTTTGTGTATTAATTTCATCTTTGAAGCATTGTTACAAATTTGATACCTCTCATCATTCTACTCTATTGCAGCTTGTCCAATGGTTACTTTACCTAATCATGATGTGTTAGACAACTTTAATTTATTATGCGTAGATTGACTATCATTCAATTAATATGCTCCTTTCTTTTTTATAGATGGAATATTCTATTTTTAGTGTAATGAAATAACTTGCACAATAGAATAATTCAATAAAAAAAAATTGGAAATATAATAAGAATTCTTGTAAATACTTGATAATAATAATCCATTTTGAGGGGGTGGACCTCCAAAATTCTCCAAAAAGAGTAGAATTCGAAATATGATGTTAAACTACTACTTAGTACCTCCTATGTATACCATAGTTATGGCTTTAGTACTACCCATATTGACCCAACTACCTATATAGGATCGGAGCACCCATATTGGCCCAACTACATATATGATGTTATGCTAGTCACAAGTTGGCTATACATCCCAATACAATCCATAGATTAAGGGTGTAACATGTCACCCTCTTCATAGAAGTAAATTGTAGATGCTTTCAAGCATGAAATAGTCATTTCCCCAAGTAGCATGTTCAATTGGAGAATTATTTTATTTAATCAAATATTATGTGATTTTCCCTTATTTTCAACCTCTTAGTACATATTTGAATTATTCCCTTAGGTTCAAAAATTATGTTTCCATCATCAAGCTTTGGTACCCTAGTATGGACAAAATGTCTTTGCCTAATAATTTTCTTCAAGTAGAAAACATGGAATATTGGATGTATCTGTGTTGACTTAGGTAACTCCAATTTAGAAGTTGGATTATCAATCCTCTACAAAACCTTACAAGGCTCATAATACTTAGGTGATAGCTTGTATCCTTGTTTTTTTGTTTTAGTGACATTTGCTTATATGGCTATAAGTGCATAAAAAATCAATTTCCTACTTCAAAATTACTTTTATAATAGGGTTGATCAACTTGTTACTTCATTCTATTCTATGCTATTACCAATTTCTCCTTGAGATTAGATAGTACCTGTTGCTAGTATTGAATCAGTCTTCAATTGATCACCATTGGGTGTGCCCACAACAAATAGGTGGTTGATGGAGGATGGTACCCATATAGTGTTGGAATTGTTGGAAGTTGGAAGTCTATCATTGATGATGCAGTTTGGAAACATGAGCATTAGGTTTATATATTGCTTGATCCAATGTTGTCATTGATGTCAACAATGTTATGATCATCCTAGCATAATCTAGAAGTATTGTTGGTGACTTATGTACAGTGCAAGTTGATTTGGAAAGTATGGTTTATCAAGAAATTGGCTAAGTATTTCTTTTGACTATTTTGTGGTTCAGTGTATCAATTTTTGGGTCTGCACTTCACTGCACATTGGTATAATCTTCTATGATTGTAACTACAATTTTGAGTTCATTAGATGCAGCTATACTCAAGATTTTGTGACATTTTGTGAATTTTCCCGAAAGATATGAATGATAATGTGCAGCCTTGTATATCACAGTTACCTTTTGTACAGTGTCCCAGTGTGGGAGATTTTGCACTTCTTCCCGGATAATTACTTTGTTTTGCAATGACAAAGATAAGTTAATAAATTTTGGTGGAATGGGAATTTGAAGGAAGATCAAGCCTTAAAGGTCGCACGTTTGGTGAATTACATGTACACTTGAAGATTTTGTGTTTAGGTATATTTTAGGCCCACCTAACACATTTGATGTTTTGTGGAGGATAAGCAAGTAACTCTATCCTATTTGGGGTTTATATTAGGTCTATGTCGACCTATCTTGATGTAAATTGAATTTTGAATTTAGGCACTAAGTGTGGATTAAATAATTTGAGGATGACATACTTAATTTTGTGTGCTACTTCTAATTAGGCTGACCTAATTGAAATTACACCTTATGTGGATATATATAAGATCAACACCAAAAGTTGAAGAGAGAGAGGGTGTGTGGAAAAGAGTGTGATATACAAATGAGGTGAATGATGTAGTAGAGAATATTGTATGTGATAAATGGCATGTATGGTGACTTACCTACATGTGTGTGATGCAATATTGAGCAGATTGAGAATAGAGCAGAGTATTAATTTAGATGAGTGTGAAGATCACTTTGTACTTCAATGGAATTGTAATATAGCATATGATAGATGCTATTGTATCTGTTCAACTGGTCAATGTTTCCAACCCTTCTTTATTCTTTCTTTGTGGGTTGTGAGCATTTTTTTGGACAACGTGTCATAACCTGGCAGTGACCCTTTCTATAATATCTTATATCCAGATATAATATATCATGAGCTAACCCTCACCATGGTTTTTCCCTTTTTGGGTTTTCCATGTAAAAATATTGGTGTTCATGTGTCATATGATTATGTGATTGTCTTCATGCTTTCATTCATTGCAGTTGTTTGTATTATGATATTTGGATGGATTATGTTTAATTGGTTTAAAGGAATATTAATTCACCCCCCTCTTAGTATTCTAGGTGTTCAACAATTGATATCAGAGCTTCGATCCCTGGAAGGAGCTTGACTGCTTTGGGAAGATCTTGGAGTTTGAACACATGGCTAATAGAAAGTATCCCACTCCGAAAGAAATTTCTAAAATTGAATACATAGAAGAAGATTGCATGCTAGAAAAAGATGGAGAAATCAAAGTTGCTCTTGAAGATCTTAATGGAATTGAAAATGAGAATGGAGATCTGAAGAAAAACCTAAAAGAGGAAAATGAATGCATTAGGAAATTGAGGGAGAAAATGAAGAAATTCAAAGAAAGGCATAAGGAATTCCATGAATAATTGAGGCAAGTGAATTAAGACATCATTGGATTAAGAGTACAAGTGGAATAATTTAAAAGAATTAACGAATTCCTGAATAAAATGGTAAAAAGAAAGACTGATGAGTGCACTAGACTTGAACAAGAGGTGATAAATCTAAGATCAGATCTGGAAAAATCAAGAATTCATGAAGAAAAATTTAAGAAAAGTTCTACAATGCTTGATGAGTTGATTGTTAGACAGAGAGCATCTAAAGATAAAGGAGGTTTGGGACTTGGAAGAGGAGAAAGATCTAAAGCAAATCAAAATCTAATGCAAAGAAGGTCAGTGAACTTGAGAAAGTTGAAGGCAAAAGGAACTATGGAAAGTTTTAGAATTGAAGAAGTGATGCTATAAAACCCCCTATCAGACAACCAAATGCTCAAAGGTATCAATCTTTCAATGGTCTTTGTTATTTTTACAATAAATTTGGACATAGAGCTATGGAATGTAGAAGCAAAATGAATCAAAATGTTTCATCCTTTATTAGATAATGCTTTACATGCAAGAAGTTTGGACATAGAGCAGGTGAATGCAAAAGACATATGACGAATAGATACAACAATGATAGAATAATTAAATCCTCTAGTGGTTACTAATAAACATGTTATGGATTTGGACACAAATTTAATCAATGTAGATTCAGAACAAATGGAAGAAACAATTATCAGAAAAATATCATATGCAACAACTATAGAAATCCTAGACATATTGTTAAATTTTGCAGAAACAAGAACACAAGGAAGAATGATCCAACAAAGAAAGATGAACTAGTCAAGAAAATTGATCTTAATGAAGTGAAGAAGGAAATGGAAAAAATATGGAGAAAGAAAGAAGAGATGGAGGATAAGGGAGAATCTATACCAATCTCCGGTGCAGATGTTTCCTCCAGTAACTAAGCCGAGAACTATGGATTAGGGGGAGCTTTACTAATTAAGAATCATATGACCCCCTATTGATATAATGTGTCATGGCTTGACAAAAAGATATAAGATGGAGATGAATGGTATGAATCTTTTGGTGAAAACTACGAAAGAAAATTGTCTAATGCAAAAATTTACAAAGCTTCTAAAAGTTGACTGTGCATACAAAGTTTCAAAGTTTACCAACTTTTTGTCCAAAGCATTTATTGCTAAAATGGGTCAAATCAAAGAGTTAAAAGCGTGATTGGGAAGAAAAATTCATTTCATTAAACACATGCAAAGAAGAGAAGTTTTGAAGAAGTTGAAGGGTTCAACGCGTCTCCCGATAGCTGAACATCAAAACCCTAAATTCACTCAGATGCTTAAGAGGTAGTTTGCATATTCCAGTCTTTCAAAAAAATTCTTTAAAAATAATTTGAATGCACAATGGAAGGACCAAGGGTTGTAGATGTCTCACATAGACTAAAACTTGAACTTAGAAGGTATACCATCAAAGTTTTATTAGAAGATCCCACAGGCGCATTCTCTAGCACTCCCTATGGAGTTTTACCGATTGAGGACATTAAAGCGTATATTCATGGGAAAATGGAAGAAGTTTCCTCTGGTAGGTTATTTCTTCTATGGACAAGAGAATTGGAAGAGAATGATGACACCATAAAACTAGAATACAAAACCATAAGTGAGAAGAGGTTGGATGTGTGGCAAAAGTTTCCATCATTTGAAGACAAAGAGAAATACACCAGAATGGTGTTAAGCAAAATTCAAAGTGAATCCATATGGATTGATGGCTCATACATGATAACCAAGGAAGCTATTAGAGATGTAACTAGTTTGTGGTCCTCCAAACTAGTTCTAGACTGAAAATCTATCAAATTAAAGGATATAATGGAGAAGATAGGTTCTACCCATGAAGAAAAAGAACTCACCTTGAGCTCGATCAGAAACTCGACAGTTTGGTACACTGCAATGCTTATAGGACATAAAATTTATCGCCCAAATAGAGACAATGCAATCTCTACCATCGTAATTCACATTGCACAAGATATGATTGAAAATGGTGTTCAATATGATATTTTTGAATTACTCTGACAACATTTGTTGAAAAACTTGAAGAAAAACAAGAAGAACAAGAAGCATGCATTCAAGTATGGAACGTTGATAATTTTTCTGCTTTTCTACTTCATGAAGGAAGTACTAGTGGTTGGGAAAGTAGATTGGAAAAATGTAGAACTTGTTGCACATCAAATAGAAAATCATATGAGAAGACTTGGAGGTTCAGATGCTCAAGATGATGCTCTTGCAACATTCTTTGGAATGTTTCAAAGGAGAATGAATGAAAGAGTCAAAATTATTAAAAGTGTGTTGGGAAGTTACTTAAGAGACATTAATTTTTGTGTCTCCACTGGCTTTTTCTTTAAGGAAGCAATTGATCCCATAACTTGTTGAACACACAGAATACTGAGAGGGGGGTGAATCAGTACTCTACTAAACCAATTGATTGCTAACCATCCAATGATTAAAATGCATCTTGTTGTTGCGGTAAGTAAAAACATGGAAATAAACATAACATTGCACAACACATAGACACTAGGATTTTTACGTGGAAAACCCAAAGTTGGAAAAACCACGGTGAGGATTAACTCACAATATATTATAACCGGTTATAAGATATTACATTGAACACTACTAGGACACATTATCCTTGAAAGGCTCATAGCAAAAGTACAAAAGTTATATGGCTTACTGCAAGAATACATAAATATATGGCTCACTGCCAGAGATGTGAACTGAAAGGAATGCACCTTTTAAGTGTTGAGTACAGCTCCAATTAAGCTCTAAAAGATGGAAAGTCCTGCACTGAATTGTAGGTGTATAGAAACTATCATCAACTACCATATCACTTCATCACATACCTCGCATTATCACTTCTTTTATTTCATCTCTCTCTATTTATCTCTCAAGCATACCTCCATCTATGTATATCTCATATATATATATATGCTCAATACAAATATATTCCATATACACACAGTTCATACATCAATTAGGTCAACTTAATTAGATGTAAGCATATATAATTCAAAGTATCTTGCCGGCCACAAAAACAAAACTTCTTTGGCACTCAAAAAAAAATGCAAGACACAATTTAGGTCGCCCTGAACCTAAAAGATAATCCTTCATGAAACGTGCACCTTAATTCAGCCAAAAGAGAAACACAACAAGACTGTAAGCTGAACTTCTGACATTTAAATATTCCAACTTGTTCAACTAAAATTGTTGATTCCCCAATCACAAATGCATCTAATACTCTTGAAAAACATATCAAAAATATATGAGCCTACATACACTTCAGAGAGATTCTAGACCAAATTACCAGATTGGTGTAGCACAAACATAGTTTACTGGATGAGTAGATAATCAGACATAAAACAATGTTGGCATCAATGCAAGAAAGACAACAAACCGGGGGTATCCTTCTTCATTCTTCCAACAATATCCCCCTTTGTCATTGATGGAAACATGTGCCAAAAGTGAAACTCACTTCAAAATCAAAATTGTGCAAGAACAAAAATTTGTTCAATTCTTCATACAACTCTCCCTTTCATAACATAAAACTGAAACTTAAAACCAAAACATTATTTACACTGAACCTTCAACCTTCTCCCCCTTTGAGATCAAGGACAAAGGGTAGAAAATTAGAAATAATCAGGAGCTGGTGGAACCTTATAGTTCTTTCAGAATTGCTTCCTAAGCTGGCTTACCATCATCCCAAATCATTTTAGCTTTGATAAGAGACTTATGTAGAGATTCCAATTCCACTAGGCATCCTTCTCCTTCTTCTGGAGTGGAAGGAAATTTTTTCATCTTCTCCAATCTTTCTGCATCTATCAAGGCACTTGAAATGGAGATGTGTTTGGTCATTACCAGACTCCAAGCTTTCCAAAACATCTTATTGCATCTTCTTTTTCCTTTGCAAAATGAAGAACTTGTTTTGAAGGTCTGTAATCAAAATCCAACTAGAACTAGTGTTGTTTATATCATCTGCAACTTTGTAGACTCTAGAGGCATCTGTTAGCTGAGACTCAATTGAATCCATTAAGTCCTTGATACCTCAAGTGGTATCCAACCACTGCATGCAATAAGCAAATAATAATTAGGCTTCCTCATCACAGTCTTTCACCTCTTTCAAATTTGCAACACACTATTATGTGCAATTGCACATTTTTTTATAGAATCAATAGTCTTTTCTCTAGAATATTGTTGGCCTTATCGTTGCACCAAAAGGTTGACTTGTCAATTCCCGATACAAGTGTCTTTTAAGATCCATAGGAGGTGGTTAGACAATGTCACAAACCCAAGCATTATGCTCAAGGAAGACCAAGGGACACACCATCTTGCAACAATCCCCCCCAGCACAAGTGAGGGGTTTGAACTTGTGACCAACTCTGATACCAATTGTTGGCCTTGTCGTTGCACCAAAAGGTCAACCTGTCAATGCCCGATATAAGTGTCATTTAAGATCCATAGGAGGTGGTTAGACCATGTCACAAACCCAAGCGTTGTGCTGCAAGGAAGACCAAGGGACACACCATCTTGCAACAAAGACTTGTCTCTACCTCTTTCAAGACCTGTACCTTAAGATTAGAAGCATATTCCTTAACAAAATCAACTACACACTTTAGATTCTCAATTGGTGCTAGGGAATCATTTGTGGTAACACCAGGGGTTGTTTCCTGCAAAGCTCTAATGGCTTAATTTATCAACTCATTCCCTTTCTAATAAGCTTCAGTAGTTTCTTGTGTAACTAAGTTGAGAAAAGTGTCACAAATCTTATTTTCTCACTTGTTGCAATCTTAGACAAATTTACATAGCCCGATGTGATGGCAGCTTGACTAGCTGAGGTGGCAACACTGGCTATAGCTTTGGTTGCCTTGTCAGTAACCCTTTGAGTATGCTTTTGGATGATTCTCTAGTTGGCTTTGGTGGCTTAGCAGCTTTGGGATTCTCTTCTTCATTTCTTCCAAGCTGGGTGGCTTCCTCTACTTCTTCCTTCCTTTCTTCTTCTTTCTCTTATTTCTTATTCTAAGGATTTCTCCTTTTTTCTTTCTCCTTCTTGTCCTCATCATCCCTGTCACCATTTTCCTTTTTTTCTTGCTCCCTTCACCTTCATCTTTACTCTTCTTGACATTGTTTTCAGTGGATTCATGATGTTCTTCAGGTATATTACCGGTATCATCCATGTATTGGTATTCATATTGTTTTCTTTTAGTCTCTTTTGTATCATTCGAAGGGGTAGGATTCTTCAAAACCTCATGTATCTCACAAACACTTTCCAAGATTGGATGATCTACTGCTTCTGTGACAATAACATGCTCATGTTCCTAAGCTGTATGGGATGAAAAACTGGTTCTTGTCCCATAATTTCTTTCCAAACTCTTGATTATGTCTTGAGTTTCCCTTTTTAATTTTTCCATACTATCTCTCTCCTTAGTCATAAGCATGTTGACTCTTTGTTTGACTCTAAATAGAGTAGAAAATTCTCTTAACAAATTAGTTGCCTCTTCTTGAGATAAAGAGGATCCATAAGAGACCAAGGCCTCATTTTTCATCTTGTCTTCATCATTTATAGTTTCTTGCCTTCTTTGTACTAACACTTTCTAGAAATTATCAGTCACTTTCTTTTGGATTGACTTCATACTCACATTGCAAATAACAATGTACTGAATAAAGGCATTAATAACAATTTCTTTATCTTCATCATTTACTTCATCATATAATTAGGCAATCGACATAAAATCTTTAGCATCTATCATGTTATTTATCAAAGCACATAGATTTAAAGATGGACGATCACTTACCAGAGGAGAGGCAGGCATGTCCTGCTTAGGATCAGATGTCCTGCACATGAATTTTGAAAGAGTCTTCTTCTTCCTCTGTCTCTTCATCTAAGGGGATATTGATTCTAGTTTCTATTTCTACATTGCTAGAAAAGGTGCTCATTCTTCTATTCCTTTTCAACTGATGCTTTTCTTCCAAGACAAGATCAATTTCTTCTTGAATAGCATTACTCAATTTTCTTTTCCTATTTCCCTTTTTCTTTACATTCTTTTTCCAAGAGGAACAGATGGTGCAACAAGGGGTATGTTCTTCCTTTTAGAAGCACGAGCACTAGTTATGGTGGAGACAGGTATATGAATTGATACTGGAGTACTTTGTTCTTTCTTCTTTCCTTTCTCTATTTCAGTAGTACTGGAAGTAGGTCTAGTAGCAGAAGATATTCTTCTAGATTTCCTAGGTCTAGAGGAAATTTCAGTAGACTTGGACTTCCTCTCATCAAGGGCTTCCTTCAATTGATCAATGTCATTTTTAGTAAATGGCCCTTGGAAGAAGGTATCAACATTCTTTCTTATTTTTTTTTCTCTATGGGATGTGGAAGTCTCTAAGTGCACTTCCTTAGATTTTTCCTCATATGCTCCATGTTGGGGTAGAGAGGGGTCCCTTGGACTACCTAGCAACACTTCAATAAACCTCTCAACAATTTTTTCATCTATCTTTTATCCCAATGGTTATATCTAGAGAGTTTTGGGTTCAACTGCTTCCATGATGCATTCATCTGTGCTCATAAGAAAAGTTATGTCCTTTGCATACTTTTTCACTAGGATTTTGGGAACCCTTTCCCTTTCATGCATATCATTCTAAAAAACTGCAAAGAATGTGGTCAATACATTATTTTGTGCTCTAAAGTCTCCAATACTATGCAGGTGTTCAAAAATTTGATGAGCAACTGGCCTGTTGCGTTCCATTATGATGTTTTTCCTTCTTGGTAACTCCCTCAAAAAGTAAAATAGTAGACAAACTACCAATGTCCCAAACTTAAAGGAGTGTTTCTTTGTCTTTATTAGGCTCATATTTTCCATAAGTTGTTGATGAAGAAGCTCACACAGGTCATGATCTCTCCCATTTATTACCATTTCATATGTGGTATGAATTGCTATGGCAGACACAAAATTCCCTCTGTTGGTGAAATATATTTTCTTTCCAATCATGATAGTAGCATATCTCATGGTTGGGTTTGTGATAGATTTAGTATTTAAGGCTCTCCCATCAAATGTAGCTCTAGTTAACTTCATAACTGCATCATTTTTCACTGCTTTCAGCACTGGTAAGGGTCCAGTGGCACAAAGACCCATTACAACTTGGATCACTTCCTTTTTGATTAACCCAACTATGCTTTTCCACACAAACTTATCATGCACCTTACTTAGTTCCATCCTAACAAATTTAGAGTCCATCTCATTTGAAAAGTTAGGGAACCAATTCCACACATCTAGCTTCTTCCATACTAGGTTTTCAAATTCATATTTTATAGAATGATCATCTCCTATCAATTCTTTCATCTATAAATCCCTGAGTTCTTGATAGTTAAATTCTTCCAACTTACCATGAATGTATGTTCTAGTGTCTTTAGTGGGTAAGACATTAACAGGAATGTGAGAGAATGTACCCAAGGGATCCATTTCAAAGACTTTCAAAGAATACCTATTGAATTTGGGTTGGGGTCTCTCAGAAACTTCCACAACAGTAGGAGTAGCCATTTCTTTTCCTCAAGTTACTTATAGAGATGCTTCAATTTAAAATTCACAAGGCTTAGATAACAGTAAATACCTTCTTCAAGCTTTGTCAAAAACTAGGGTTTGATACCAACTTCTCTGAATCACTTTTCAACTTTCTTTGGCTTGTTCTGCTTCTAAATGTGATTTAATTCAACTTAGTTTCTTACTTTATGCCTTACAATTTTTCCCTAATTTTGCATTAAATGCACTCCAACTTCAAAAAGTTGATAAACATTTTGTAAAATACATTATAAACCCTAAGATGCTCTGCAATACATCATATTTGCATATTTAATGCCGAAAAATTCTTCAACATCTTCAAAATGGCATCATACATCATATATCCTCATGTCATTGCTTGACACCTCTTATATCGAGGGTTTGTTAGATCTCTCTGTCACTGCTCCCCTTACAATCATTGTTGGGTTTAGTTCTTAGAAGTATCTGCACCAGGTGTAGATGCAAATACATTTGATTCATCCTTATTATCAAGTTCTTTTTTCATCCAAATCTTCTCCATTTCCTTTTTAACTTCAATAGGATCAATCTTATTCATAGTTTTGTTCTTTTGATTTGGTTTAGCTTTCTTCTCAATTTTGCTTCTACAAAATTTTGAAGTGTGTCCTGATTTATTGTAGGTCGAACACACATGTTTTTGACCAAACTATTTTTCATTCAACCTTGATCTACACTAAATAGCTTTATGTCCAAAATCATAGCATACATAGCAATAGCCTTGAAAAGATTGAGTCATTTTACCAATATTGAATCTATTCATCATTGCTTGACTTCTACACTTTGTATCTCTATGCCCAAACTTATTGCAAGCAAAGAATTACTGAGTAAAGAATCCAACATTATGATTCATTCTATTCTGGTTCATTCTACTTCTACATTTTGTCGCCCTATGACCAAATTTATTACATAGAAAACAAATTCCATTGAAAGATGGGTACCTTTGAGCATTAGGGTGTCGAATAGGAATCCTTTCAGTATTTCTTTTATGATTCTTGATTTACCTCCCATTGCCTTGAGTCTTCCTCTGATTGTTCATTTTTATGGGAACCTGATTTTCCCTTGAACTTTGTCCTTCCTCGAGCCCTAGACTGCTTTTATCCTTAGAGGGTTTCTGAAAAGCAATCAATTCATCAATTTTTGTGGTGCTTGCTTTGAATTTATCCTCATGAGCCTTTTCCTTCACTAAGTCAGATCTTAGTGTCACCATTTCTTGTTCAAGTTTTGTGCATTCATCAATTTTTCTCTGGATTTCAGCTTTTTGACATTCTTCAATTCTTTTATTTTATTCTACTTGTAGTTGTAGTCTGAGGATGTCTTTGTTAGCCTTCTTCAACTGATCACTGACTTCTCTATGCCTTTCTTTGAATTTCATGATTTGTTCTCATTTTTCTGATGCATTCATTTGCTTCTTTCAGGTTTTCCTTTAGGGATTCTTTCTCATCTTCACTTTTGTCCAAATCTTTAAGAGCAACATGAAGTTCCTCAGTTGGAGAGATTTCTTCCAGAGGAACATGATACCTTTTATTAGCCATGTGTTCACACTTCAAGATATTCCTTAAGCTATTAAGCTTCTCAAAAGGAACTTAGATCTGATACCAATTGTTAAAAACACATAATACTGAGAGGGGGGTAAATCAATATTCTAGTAAACCAATTGATTGCTAACCATCCAATGATTAAAATCTATCTTGTTGCTGCAGTAAGTAAAAACATGGAAACAAACATAACATCACAACACATAGACAACGGGTTTTTTATGTGGAAAACCTAAAGTGGGAAAAACCACTATGAGGATTAACTCACAATATATTATAATTGGTTACAAGATATTACATGGCACACTTCCAGGACACACTGTCCTTGAAAGGCTCATAGCTGAAGTACAAAAGGTATGGCCTACCACCAGAATACAAAAATATATGGCTCACTGCCAGAGATGTGAACTAAAAGGAATGCACCTTTTAAGTGTTGAGTACAGTTCCAGTTAAGCTCTGAAAGATGGAAAGTCCTACACCGGATTGCAGGTGTATGACAACTATCATCAACTACCATATCACTTCATCACATACCTCACATCATCACTTCTTTTTTTTCATCTCTCTCTCTGTCTATCTCTCAAGCATACCTCCATCTATGCATATCTCAAATATATATATGCTCAATACAAATATATTCCATATACACACGGTTCATACATCAATTAGGTTGGCTTAATTAGATGTAATCATATATAATTCAAAATATCTTGTCGGCCACAAAACAAAACTTCTTTGGCCCTCAAAACCAAAAATGCAAGACACAATTTAGGTCAGTCTGGACCTAAAAAATAATCCTTCATGAAACGTGCACCTTAAGTTGGCCAAAAGAGAAACACAACAATACTGTAAGTCGAACTTCTGATATTTAAATCTTCCAACTTGTTCAACTAAAATTGTTGATTCCCCGATCATAACTACATCTAAGAATCTTGAAAAAACACATCAAAATTATATGAGCTGACATACACTTCAAAGAGATTCCAAACCAAATTACCGGATTGGTGTAGCACGAACATAGTTTACCAAATGAGTAGAAAATTAGACATAAAACAATGTTGGCATCAATGACAACAGAGACAACAAACTGGAGGTCTCTGTCTTCATTCTTCCAACAAAACTATTTGGATCTTTGAACTAGACTATGAAGTGGCTATAGAAAAAGTTGTTCACTATGTAGAAGTTCTTTTAAAAAGCCCCAAAGACCTCAACAGATCAGGATTAGAGGATAGGCCTAGAGCTGAAGCCTCTGACAACTCTAGGAGGAAAGGTAAGAAGAGAAAGAGCATTGTTAATCCTCTGGTTGAATTTAAATAAGAAGATACAGAGCAAGATGAAATTAATGGTGAAGAAGGAAGAATTCACACAGATGATGCTCAACATGAGCATGAAACTGGAGTCAGAACTATTAATACACAAGATATGGATGAAGCTATTGGATGTTGTAGTTGTGTTGCTGATATTTGGTTATCATTGATGTCAACACTATTAGCATTAATGTCCTAGAGGTTGTATATGTCGAGGATATTGAAAAAATTGTAATGAAATAAGTTGCAGGTTGTCAGTGGTGAAGTGAAGTTCAGTCTGTCAGTGAGTTCAATACGTTGATAATCAGAGGTTGTGGACTAAAAGGTTTCTTGTCGAGTATATCTAGTTTATCCATGTTAAGTTTCAAAGATCCGCGTAAAGATTTGTTCAAGTTATGAATATTTGTATTCTGACAGTTTTTTTGTTGCTTTAGTTGATGTTCCTGAATGAAGATGATTTGATTTTAGTAAGTTCAGTTGTTTTGGATGCTTCTCTAGTGCTTCATGATGTTTGTGCATGTTTCTAGATCATGCTCTATTTGTGTTGCACGTCTGCATTAATCGTTGTGCTCATGATTCGATATTTTCTCTTGCATGTTCATGTTTTTCTTATTCTTGGCCGATAGGGTGTTGAAGTGTTTTGTGGATCTTCGATGATTAATTTTGAAGGTGGTTCATGTTTGATAATTTTATTTTGGGTCTTCGCTATGTTGTGGCCGACCTTGGTTGATTCGCATTAATTAATAATTGTTATTATTTTGGGCCAACAGTTTTTATTCATTTTATTATTTTATTGAGGCTGACATGTAGCGATGTAATTTCTTGTTGTGGATATATAAGAGTGATTGTTTTATCATTTGAAGCAAGGAGTATGTGAAGTGTGCAAGTCCTATGTGTGAATATTGTTTAGACATTTCGAAGGTAGAAGAAGAGTGTGAAGAAGAGTGAAGAAGAGTGAAGAAGTGTTCATGTGCTTAACCGGAACTGTAATCAGGCATTAGCAGATGCTATTTTTCCTAGTTCAAATCATGTGGTTGTAATTCATATCTTTGTAAGACAGTTTCTTCCATTGGGCAGTAAGCCTTATTATATTTGAGCACTAAGCTCTAGGAAGTACGCTTGAATGCATGTGCATTCCCCATTCATATTTCTTTATAATTTTAATAGGGTATAATCTTGTGGACTAACCTCCATCGTGGTTTTTCCCCTAACAGGGTTTCCACATAAAAATATTGGTGTTATGTGTGTTTTTTATGTGTTTTTGATTTATGCTTTAATGGTTATTAATTAGATCTAAGAATAAGCATAATAAGGTGAATAAGTTTGAAATTCTATGACAACTGATTCACCCGCCCCTCTCAGTTGTCTGCCCTTATGTTGCCAACGATTGGTATCAAAGTAGGTTCCTTGGAAGAATTTTAATAGCTTGAGGTGATCTGGGATGGTGACATACAAGAAGGATAGTCTGAGATTTGATGGAACAAATTATTCTCTATAGAAGACTCGAATGGAACGCCATCTGAGATGCATTGGTGAACCCTACTAGAGCATTACAAGGAATAGGTATGTTATTCCTCATAATGGTCCTACTACTACTACTGAGATTAGGGATGTTGAGTTCAATATCAGGGCTAAGGAAGCATTGTTGAGTGCTTTGACTGATTTTGAGATGACAAATGTTATGGATCTGAAGACTGCTTATGAGATCTAGAAGAATTTGGAAACTTTGTATGAAGGTGATGCTAATGTGAAGATTTCTAAGTTACAAAGTCTAAAAGGGAAATATGAAATGTTGAGAATGAGTGATGATGAGAACATTACTACTTTCATGCAAAGAGTGAATGAACTTGTGTGTGGTATCATATGTGTTGGTGGATAGTTGAATGAATCAAAGATTTTTCTTAAAGTGCTTAGATCCTTTCCTACTTCATACAAAGTCAAAGCTACAGCTATTGAAGAGCTCTGGATTGTGAAAAATGTAACCAAACACATGTTGATTGGTAAGCTTACTTCTTTTGAGTTGAGTGAATTTGGTGACGCTCTTCCTAGGATAGAATATGCATTCAAAGCTACTACCTCTGGGAGAGATAAACATAGATATGATCCGAGAGAAAGTTCATCTAGAAAGACATTCAAGTATGAGGAAGAAATGAGACAGATTGATGAAGAAGAAAGAGAGCTAGAAGAGCTTGAAGCACTTGTTGTCAAGAGAGAAGCTAGAGGAGAAGGTAAGTATAAAGGGAAATCGCTTATTAAATTTTTTTCTTGCAATAAGATAGGTCATTTTGCATCAAGGTATCTGGAAAGAGTCCCTAAGCCAAGACCTAACAAGCCTACCGATGACTTACACATAAGAGAATTTATTCAAAAATGAGTAAAGAGGAAATATGAATGAAAAGAAAAAATAAAATAAGGATTTAGAATTATAAGAATGAAAATTCTTTTGATTGCGACCCAAAGTCTTATTCCCCAAGATCTTTATGACACTAAACAATAGATCATAAATCATGGCAGAATGTGGGCACATATTCTTTTTTTTTATCAAAGATTATTATCGAATATAATCATATATAATCGAACTCCATTGTCTTTTCAATTTGGTAGAAATACATAGCATCAATTTGATACTATGTTTCTCATACGGAATCCATTGCATTGCTAGACATATGGACAATTGAGCAACCTTCAATCTTCGATTCAAATTAGATTGCTAGAAAAGCATCACTGCATTGTTCGTATACATTCTATGAACCATGCTATTCGTATAATAAATTGATGCATCAACACGCATTCAAATTATTTATTTTTATTTCAAATAAAGGAATTTCCCTTATTTCCAATACTTACTATTTTTTTTTCACGTAATAGTCAACATTTCGGTTGATAGTTCTGAAAGCTTGTCTTGTCTCGTCATCTAAACAAGTAGAGTAGTTTAGTTCAAAAAAAATTATATACCCAAAGGCTTATGCATATAAATATGCATGCCTTGAAGAGGACTCGCACCTCTTTGTTGTTTGAATGCGAAAATTCTTTCTATCTACTCTTATTTAATAGCTCAGCATGTCTGTTGCTTGAGGGTTAAGCACATCTGCTCTCGAGATAGTGGGGATTTATTGTTGTCGAAGGCAAGACATAGTTTATTTACATTTTGTGTGGTACTGAGCACGATCATCAGAGAAGGCTGGTGGAGTACCCACAATTTTTCTTAACCTGCACACGATTCTCTATATCGCGTGTCTACCATTTCACCATCAAGGCATCATTATCCCTTATTCAAATAAAATCAATAATCGATATTAGCTAGGTTTGTCAACCTTTTTTTTTCAATTTTTTTTCAAGTATTCGAATAATATATTAATTTGAGGTTCTCTAAGTTTGTCAACTCTATTTTTCATATTAATATTCAATATGTAAAGAAAGTGCTACTATGTTGTTGATGAAGGTGTGACAGATGATGAATCTGATAAAGGAAATGGAAGTGAGGATGAATGGGTATTTATTACTATCAAGGAAAATGATCTTGTACCTATTGAATCTGTTAGTTGCTAAAATGTGGAGAAATCTCTAGCAGCCAAAGTTGAAGAGAAATATAAATGGGTGATTCAAAATGGATGCTCTTATCACATGACAGGTGATAGAAGTAAATTAGTGAGTCTCGAAAAGTATGATGGTGGTGTTGTAATATTTGGTGATGACAAAGCTAGTGTAATTTGCGGCAGAGGATCCATTTCTCTTGATGGTAAGAATAATACTGATGATGTTTTTTATGTGGAAGGTTTGAATCATAATCTATTAAGTGTTGGATAGATGGTTGACAAGGGATACAATCTTCAATTCAATAATGGAAAGTGTAGAATATTGGGGAGTTCTGGAAATGTGATTGCTTTAGGTACAAAAACAAAAGGTAACATCTTTCACCTAAATGTTGCTAGTAAAAGTTGTTTGATTGCTCAAGTTGATGAAAGTAGGTTGTGGCATAGGAGAATGTGTCATGTGAACTTTGAAAATATTATCAAGATAAGCTCTACTCAGGAAGTGAGAGATCTTCATAAGTCGATAAATCCTACTAATACTATATGCAAGGAATGTCAATTAGGGAAGAAAACTAGAATTTCATTTCGGAGCAAACAACATTGTTAAAAAGAAGTGTTGGAGCTTTTGCATATTGATTTGTGTGGTCCTTCTAGAATCATAATTTTACAAGGAGACAAGTACTTCATGTTACTTATCGATGATTACTCTAGATTGATGTAGGTTTCTTTCTTAAGGGAGAAATTTGAAGCTTTGGAGAAATTCAAGATTTTTAAGGCTATGGTTGAGACAGAGACAAGTATGAAGATTAAATGTTTGAGATCAAATACAGGTGGTGAATTCACTTCTCATGAGTTTAATTTTTTTTGTGAAGTGCATGGGATAAAGAGACAATTATCTGCCTTGCGGACCCCTCAGCAAAATGGATTTGTGGAAAGGAAGAATAGGACAGTTCAAGATGCTACTAGGACTATGATGCTGGAAGGAAATGTTCCTCATATCTATTGGAGAGAAACTGTGAGTACTATTGTTTACATCCTCAATTGGGTACAAGTTGAAGGTGATATTGGTAAGACCCCTTTTGAGCTATGGACTGGTCATAAGCCTATAGTTAGATATTTCAAAATCTTTGGGAGTAAATGTTATATCAGAAGAGACGAAGAGATAGGAAATTTTGATGCTAGGAGTGATGAAAGAAACTTTCTTGGTTATTCTACTAAAAGCAAGGCCTACCGGCGCTACAACAAGAGATTGAGGAAAGTAGTTGAAAGTGAAAATGTCAAGGTTGATGAGGACATAGCTAGATCATCCAGAACATGTGGATATAATTTAGATGATCAAAATAGCAGTTCAGTCATAAGAAAGCAAGCTCAAACTTCAAATCAAGTTCAAATCATTCTGGTGAATCAAGAAGATCAAGAAGGAGAAAATAGTGAACATGCAGAAGAGAGAACACACAAGTTTGAATTTCGAGAACATCCTAAGACTCTGAGGTATGTAAGATTGAATCATTCAGAAAATCAGATCATAGGTGACAAGAAAAAAGGTGTTTAGACTAGGAGAAAGATTGTTGAAGAATATTGTTTGATTTCAAAGACTGAGCCTACCAATGTGAATGAAGCATGCAAAGATGAACATTGGGTGGAAGCAATGAAAGAAGAGCTACAACAAATTGAGAAGAATAATACATGGATTCTTGTTCCTAGACCTAAGGACAAAAATGTAATTGGAACTAAATGGGCCTTTAGAAACAAGCTAAATGAGCAAGGTGAAGTGGTTAGAAACAAAGCAAGATTGGTATGTAAAGGATATTCCCAGATGGAAGGAATTGACTTTGAAGAAACTTTTTCCCATGTTGCTAGGATTGAAGCTATGAGATTATTTCTTGCTTATGCTGCTTACAAAAATTACAAGGTTTATCATATGGATGTCAAGTCAGCATTTCTAAATGGAAAACTGGAAGAAGAGGTGCATGTAGAGAAACCAGATGGATTTCAATTGATTGATCAAGGTGATATGGTTTGTCAGTTGAAGAAAGAATTGTATGGACTTAAGCAAGCCCCAAGAGCATGGTATTCTAGATTGGACAAGTATTTGTTGAAGCTTGGATTCAATAAAGGTATTGTCGATAGTAGTCTATATTTCAAAATTGATCATGATAAAGATTTGATTGGGGAAGTCTTTGTTGATGATATCATTTTTGGAGGAGATGATGGTTTGTGCATGAAGTTTGTTGATGAGATGCAAAATGAGTTTGAGATGTCTATGATTGGTGAGATGAAATTATTTTTGGGATTGCAAATTACTCAGTTAGATAAAGGGATCTTCATATCTCAGTCCAAGTATGTGAAAGAATTGCTAAAGAAGTTTGGTATGGAATATTCAAAGCCAGTTGGTACACCTATGGTGACCAGATGCAAGTTGACACAAAATGATGATTCTCCGAAAGAAAATCAAACTAGATACAAATCAATGATTGGTGGATTGCTTTATTTGACTCAAACTAGACCAGATATCATGAATGTTGTATGTATTGTTGCAAGATTTCAAGCTGATCCTAAGGAATCTCATGTAACTATTGTAAAGATAATTTTCAGATACTTGAAGGGGACAGTTGATTTTGGCCTGTGGTATGCTAAAGATGATGATCTCACTTTGAGTGCCTTTACTGATGTTGATTGGGCAAGTGATGTGGATGACAGAAAGAGTACTAGTGGTGGTGCATTTTTCTTGGGTAAGAAGTTGATTTCATGGTTAAGTAAGAAGCATAATGCCATTTCTTTATCTTTTGCAGAGGCAGAATACATTGCTACTGCTAATAAATGTACTCAAGTATTGTGGATGAAGCATATGTTGAAAGATATCAGAGTTATGTATGATGAGCCCATTTCTATATTCTATGATAATTCAAGTGCAATTAACATTTCTAAGAATCTGGTGTTGCATTCAAAGACCAATCATATATCTATCAAGTTTCACTTTTTGAGAGAGAAGGTGAGTGAAAAGGAAGTCAGATTGGAGTATGTGCCTACTAAGGAACATATCACATATATCTTTACAAATTTTTTGCCTAAGGATACTTTTGAATATCTCAGAGGGAAGCTAGGGGTGATTACCCCTCCTAATCAGAACTAAGATGCATTGACTTGCATCAATCTGTGCATTTCAGAGTCATATTCTAATCCAGATTGATGTTGTAGTGGCTGCTACTCAAGGGGGAGTAGTCTGATGTTCAAAGCTTGTGTGGAGAAAAGATATATTTTTCATTGATGTCAAAGGGGGAGAAGAGTCATGTGAAAAATTGTGAATTATTTGAGGAAAAATAGTCATGTGGGAGAAGAGTTGTTGAGGAGAACATTGTTAGAACCTAAGGGGGAGTAAGTGCTAAAGAAAGTTGCGTTGATGGTGTTTTTCACACCATGTGTTGCCATCAATTCCAAAGGGGGAGATTGTTGGATGTTGTGGTTGTGTTGCTGATATGTGGTTTTCATTGATGTCAACACTATTAGCATTAATGTCTTAGAGGCTGTATATGTCGAGGATATTAAGAAAATTGTAATGAAATAAGTTACAGGTTGTCAGTGGTGAAGTGAAGTTCAGTCTGTCAGTGAGTTCAGTACGTCGATAATCAGAGGTTGTGGAATAAAGGGTTTCTTGTCGAGTATATCTATTTTATCCATGTTAAGTTTCAGAGATCCATGTGAAGATTTGTTCAAGTTATGAAGATTTGTTTTCTAACAGTTTTTCTATTGCTTCAGTTGATGTTCCTAAATGAAGATGATTTGATTTTAGTAAGGTCAGTTGTTGCGGATGCTTCTCTAGTGATTCATGATGTTTTTGGATGTTTCTAGATCATGCTTTATCTATGTTGTACGTCCACATTGATCGTTGTGCTCGCAATTCAAGATTTGCTCATGTGTTCATGTTTTTCTTGTTCTTGGCCGACAGGGTGTTGAAGCGTGTTGTGGATCTTTGAGGATTAATTTTTGAAGGTGGTTCATGTTTGATAATTTTATTTTGGGTCTTCACTATGTTTTTCCCAACCTTGGTTAATTCACATTAATAATTGTTATTGTTTTGGGCCGACAGTTTGTATTCATTTTATTATTTTTTGAGGCCGACATGTAGCTATGTAATTTCTTGTTGTGGATATATAAGAGTGATTTTTTTATCATTTGAATCAAGGAGTATGTGAAGTGTGCAAGTCCTATGTGTGAATATTGTTCAGATCTTTTGAAGGTAGAAGCAGAGTGTGAAGAAGAGTGAAGAGTGAATAATTGTTCATGTGCTTAACCAGAATTGTAATCAGGCATTAGCAGATGCTATTTTTCTCAGTTCAAATCCTGTAGATGTAATTCATATCTTTGTAAGACAGTGTGTCTTCCATTGGGTAGTAAGCCTTGTTGTATTTGAGCAGTGAGCTCCTGGTAGTGCACCTAAATGCATGTGCATTCCCCATTCATATTTCTTTATACTTTTAATAGGCTATAATCTTGTGGAATGACCTCCACCGTGGTTTTTCCCATAACATGGTTTCCACATAAAAATCTTGGTGTTATGTGTGTTTCTGATGTGTTGTTGATTTATGCTTTCATGGTTATTAATTAGATGTGAGAATAAGCATAATAAGTTGAATAAGTATGAAATTTTGTGACAATTGATTCACCCCCCTCTCAGTTGTCTGCCCTTGTGTTGCCAACAAAAGGCATAAAATCCTTACAAAAGATAACCCCCAAAACATGCATTGATGCATCATTATCTGTTATAGAAAATTTTAGACGCTTGGTTGATTCATTTAAGGTATATGTCTCTGGACTAAAAGGAAAAGCTACAAGTGAATCAAAGGCAAGGCCTACAAAGAAGAATATAGAGGATATCACAAGGAAATGTACAAATGCACATCATAGATTTATGAAATGTTTGAAGGATGCTCAAAACTGTGAAGAAGAGGCATATAACCTACATTCATATTGCTTGAAATGGCCGAATAATACATGAAGCATAAAGTATGCCATGAGCTCAATTGAAACACAAATAAGTTATGAAGCATATACATCTGATCTAGCAAAAGACATAGACAATCAAACCTGGACTGACATTATGCAATTACATGACAATTTCTTTGCCTTGCAAAATCAGAGAGAAGAGATGATCAGACAACATATGAAGCTAAGGGACTTAGTGAAAATAAAGCACACTCCTATCTCAAGTGCCCTTGCTAGTACTGATAAACTCTCAAAGACCCTCTTTCGTGCCTGCAACAAACATACTTTCCCACAACTCTCTCTTGTAGCTTCACCACATCACTCTTCACCACTCTTCACCCATAGGTCCTGGTGCATACACTGCACTCTCAATATCTTCTGGCTCTGATACCACTGATGAAGGGTACTCCCCTCACCAACTAAAACTCACTCACAACAGCACAAATTTGCATAACAAAATGCAAGAGAAAAGCAAAAAATTATTTTATTACTGAAATGACATCACAATATTACATGCCATCAAATGGGATATGATTACAATAATCTACAATTCTGCAAATCTGAAATAGATTTTCTCTAGGCTCTTAGGTCTTGCAACTAGACCATTACAACCGACTCTCTCTATTCTAGCCTCTCTCTCACTTACTTGTTGACTCTCTTCTCACCAACCAACCCCTCTTCTCCCCAACCAACCTCTTTTCTTCCTTCTTCCGAATGGGTTTATATCCTCCATCTGTCTTCACCAACAATAAATCTCTTTTCCTTCACTATAACCATGTTGGCCATCTAGGGTTTCTTGTAATTTAATCTCCATTTAATTCTTTTACTCATCTTTCCTTAGTACTGTTACTTCCTCCATTCTCCAACCAGAATGGTTTCCTCATTTTCTACTCTGTCATCTCCAGTACGCTATCATACCACATTCACACCATGAAAATTGCCTTGCTATAAAAAACACATTACTTTATCTGGCGAAGACATATTCGAGTCTCACCAATATTGACCTCTCTCTTCGATACCTCATCGCCATCCACATCACCATTAGCAATTCGCAACAATGATGCAAGTTGACCTGTCATCCAATTGCATTTCACCATATGTTCATCATCATACTCCAATGTCACCTCCCTATCGTCGATCTCACCTATCTCAAAGACCATCACTTATCAATGCTTTGTTTATGACTTCATCATTCATACTCACAATGTGAGATATCCCGATCACCATCTAATCTTCATCTTTTGATCCGCACTGTTAATCATTCATTGGAATACCGCTAACACCAACTTGACTAGTCATAGTGTTGCACTCGACTTCCACCACCCTACAAGTTACTACCACACCACATGATACTGCTCCATCATAGTCCATGCAAATGACCATTGCAGTATCTGTGGGTTACCACTATACTGCACTCTACCGCTCCACTGCAGGCCCCCTCCATGGACTGTCACGAGATTGTAGGTTCTATATCGCCATACTACAAACTCCTTCATTGAATATCATGGTTTTGTGGGTTCTGCACTGCCATCATACTTTCTACCATCTTTGGAGTAAGGTGTAAGACCTATCCCCAACTTGTGAATCCTGAACTCATCCTTGCCAACTTCTATCCTTTTCAGGTTTCAAATTTTCATCATGCCTCATACATTCCTTAGCAATCAAGTAACCCTTAACACTGAATATTGATGCCGCCCATTCACATCACAGAGTAATCCACCAGGACGAAGTCCAAAACCAAACTAGCCTAATCCAAAAATGACTCTCTTTCTTCATTCCTTCTTCAACATGTGATAAGATGTAAGCCCGAGGCTTGAAGCTTAAACTTTTGCACATCTTCAAGACTTAACTTCATTCTCCTGCTCAAAAAACTCTAGCTAGCTTAGCCCTTATTCTGAAAGAACAACACAACTATTTTTGGTTGATGCAAGATTTCTCTTACACCCCGGATGCTCATGCATCAAAATGTATCTAGAATAAAATTGAAATTATCAAAGAGAGGTTGATAAGCATATCTTAAGAGGGTGGGTAACGACTCATCCATCATGAATAAGTTTTAGACATTGATGAAGGATGGAAGGGATTGCTTAAAATAAATGTATGGGTGACCAAGATATATATTGAACCTATTAGAAGTTGGGATAATATAAAATAATATGGGCTTGTTTCTTTGTTCTATTTTAAATTCCAAAATCATGTACCTCAGATTATCTTTTATTAAATCATTAGAATATTTTAGAGCTACCTTATTATGTGAATATTGGTCTTGTTGAAAGTAATGATTAAATAATAGTTCTTCCTTGCAAACATTGAAATGATATTGAGATCCACCATTATACATGTTATATGCATATATAATACATCTCATGTAATGGAAAATGGACCATGATGTCTATTATTTAAAATTTCATCAAGAGTGAACATAATAGATAAGGGGGAATTTTTTTCAATTTTCTCATCAATTGAACTCTAAAAAAATTCCCATAAGATGCTAAGGTTGTATTGTTATGACCATTTTTTCTTTCTTTGTTAGTTTATATTCCACCTCAGTAGATCTACATGATTGGATTTGTTCATGGAAAGGATTTTGTATAGATTTAGATATTTAATTTGGAAGGAAAACATAATTTTTGTGTTCATTACTTATCTTGTCCACATGAATCATGTTGTTTTCTCTATCAAATATTGTATTTGTATTTTAAAAAATACAAAGTTGTATGTTACAAACATTAACATGGCGATAGGTACAAAGATGTTCAAACCAAAACCTTTTGAAACATAACTTGGAGTGTCTAGTGGTCTAAAAGGTGTAAGGGTGATCATGTTTCCCCCTAAAATCTATTATCATATAAAATTAAGGGGATCATGAAGATTTTTAAGTTGATGTTATATTTGTGGTTTAATGGTGATAGCATGTGAAGATGCATGCCCATGATTGACATGATTCATTTTTGGCCTAATATTCTTGCTTATGGTTTACATTATCACTACCCTCTTTGAAATTATTGCTGGTTGATACTTAGAAGGGTAATATGAGGAAGATGAAGTAGTAATAGATGGACACATTTTAAGAGATTAGCCTCCAAAATTTTTAGCTCATAATCTTCAATGGTTGCACAAAAATAAGAAAATATGGCATCATAATTGAAAATAACCTTATCTTTAATAGAATGGAGCACATTAATGATGATAAATATTCAAATCTTATCATTTGGTAACTAGCAATGCATGTTTATAAGAAAAAATAAATTTTATCGTAATCATTCTCTCTTTCATTATTTCCTTTCTTATATTGGACCAAATCTAAAAATGAATTTTATGCCAATCTTAACTTGAAATTATTGGACAAAGGAATTCACTAGATTGGGAAAAGAATAGATTGAGCCATGTGGGAATGAGAAGAGTTATTCTCCATCATATTCTTTTAATGTATGTTGGAAAAATTCAACAAGAAACTTATCATCATAAATAAAATCCAAACATGTGGTATTAAATGGCCTAATGTGGTTCATACAATCATTCTTTCCATTGTACAATTTAAATATAGGCACCCTAAAACCATTGGGAATGAATATGAGAATATGTCAATGGATAGAATATTTTGAGTTGGCTCATGAATTGAATGCTTCTTAATTCTTTGAGGAAGAGTATTAAGCTTATCGTAGATTTCACTTAGTTGCTTCATGATGCTTTTGTAAGGAAAGTTGGGAAATGTTAGTGGAAAGGGTGGGAATATTTGGTAATGGGTCTAGTGTAAATATGTTGGGATGGAATATTGAAATAAGAGATGATATGCAATGGTTGGGAAAGATATTGTGATTGAATATTAGAAGTAGGTTGAAGTAGTGGTTGTGAAGGAATGAAAGGGTTATAATGGAAATGGGAGGTGGTTGTAAGAACACCATAGGTATGAGATAAATGTGGTTGATGAAGGGTTGGAAATACCATGGGAAAAGGAGTAGAGGAAGTGGTGTGTTGAATGGGAAAGGTGGGTGATGGTGTAGGAGCACGCAGGTGGACAGGCGATCAACACCACCCAAAATATTGCTAATTTGATTTTCTTCAATTTTGGTTTTGTTTTGGTTTTCCTCCTTTCCAGTGCCTAAACCTCTTAAATTTGACATTTTAAGTGACATGGAATAAATTTTGTCTCATGTAATAGAAATATTTTAAGAAAATGTAATTGGTTGATATTGTAACTACCTCCGCACTAGTGGAAACGTATGCAATTGTGGAACCATCGATGAGGAAATCCATTGGTTTCGTTTCCATTGTATGATTGTCAGATATGAACAAATGACTAACATATGTACAAAATATGGAAACATGAATTGAGCTTTAGAAAGTTTCTATTACATAAAGCAGATGTAAAGGAAATTTTTGTGTTGAAGCAAATTGACTTGGCTATTAATTCGAAGGAGTGACATCTTCTTGGTCAGCCGAATTCGATTGGTAACTCATTTGGCATTAATGGATATCATTAAAACCTTCATTGTCTGTGCCTCTTCACCTCCAAACAGGGCCCGGGTAGGGAGAAATTATTCTTTTGTTTCAAACAAAGGCAAATAGAAATCCAAGTGGCACGAGTTTTCATAGAGGAACCAATTTTTGTGGCTTATGAAAAGGCACACTATAGATAAGTCGACGCCCTAGAAAATGAAGGAATCAATGTTATGAAAAGGAAGCCGATGGGAATGGGAAAGGACGAGAGTTTTTAAAGATGTATATTTAGAACAAAACAAAGCGTGCCAAGTAAGAATATGAAAGGATTGGGGGGATTTCAATCAGCATGAAGAGTTTAAATTCAAAAATAGAATGTGTTGAGAAGGGGGTGGGTTGGAGGCAGCATCAAAGAGAAGAGACTAGGATGAAATAAAGAAATTGGTTATGCAGATTTTAAAATATAACAGGGGCAAAAAGAATAAGGGATTGTGGAGTAACTTCGAGAAGAAAAGGTACTACCTATGAGTGGGTAAAGGAGACTGTGTAAGAATTGAGATGGGGGTGCGTAGCAACATAGGGGAGAAACATGGGCTGCTAATTTAAATACAGAGTAATTAAGGCAAACGTGAGCTTGAAGGAAGAGGTCGATTGAAATAGAAGTGTGGTAGTGGGCAATGCATGAGTAGTGAGGGAAAGTTAAATTCAGAGATCAGATAAACTACATAGTGAGAGTCTCCGTAGGAAAGATAAGGTGTGAGTTGTGAAGGACAAGATAGCATATTGGATATGGAAATGGGGCCAATCAATGTCTCAAAGAGAAATTTTGTAAAGAAGATGTATTTGAATTTGAATTAAATAAACTTTTATTGTTGTAATTTCTATTGAAAGTTGAATAAAGCAGAGTTTTCTTGTGAAATTTGATTGTGTTTGAGTTGCTTGGCAAAGGGGAGGACCCTTTGCATCAATTGGTATTAGAGCGGGTAATCCTGAGCATGGAGAGTATCCACCAAGACCGTGGGTGAAGAGTTTGTGAAGAGTGAAGAATCCTTGAGAGGCCATTGGTTCCATGAGAATCATGTTGACTATCCTCCAACAGAGATGAGGCTAGGTAGAAGGTTTGTAAATCTCTTCCACTGAGAGGAAGTGGGTAGAAGAGATCGTGAGGGTGCATCTTCCAAAATCTTGTTGGGTAGAGGATAGTAGTAAGAGTTTGTTACAAGGACAAGCCATAAAGAAGCAGAGAATGTGATTTGTGGAAGATTGCAGCAGGAAAAGATGGGTTGGGTTGTGAAGAGGCCCATGCAGATACAGTTTTGGGAGTAGTATTGGGATGATTTGGAAGAGGAATTGTGTGAAGTGTTGAAAAAGATGGTTTTTGGAAAAGCAGAAAAGAGTGTTGGAAAGAGTGAGAGGAAAATGGTGAAGAGTAGTGAGAAAAAGAAGGTTCTCTTGAAAGAGGATAGCGGAAAGAAGAATAGAAGAAATGAGTGTTATAGCCCCAGATAGAAAGAAGATGTAGCCCCTATCGAAGAAGTTGTAGTGAAGACGTGTCAAGAAGAAGGCATGGAGAAAAATAAAGAAAAGAAGGAAGTAAGCAACGAAGAGGTCGCAGCAGTGAAGGATGGTGAAGAATATTTGTTGCTAACAATTAAGGAAGAATGGATGACGAAGCTCGTTGATGCAACGAAGAGAGAAGAACGAGAAGTTGCAGCTTACGAGGAGGTGGAAAATGTCTCAGCAAAATTCAATATTGTAGCTACAAATGAAGATGAGGTAAATCAAATTTGTGATGTTATTGAGTTTTCAGATGAGACGATAAAAGAAAAGAGGGATAAGGAGCTAGAGTGTGTAGTAGATGTTCCATATTTGTTTGTGGAGAAAGTGGAAGATGTTGCAGGTTGTTTTTGGTGGCGGTGGACAGTTAGAGGTGGGTTTAAACCCACAGAGAAAGAGAGGAGTGAAGGAAGCATTTGGCGGAGGAGGTCAGGCTTTGGTGGACGTGATTACATGAGGGGAAAGAAGAAGAGGGTGTAGTGTTTTTGGAGGGAGGTAGTGCGTGTTCTGGCACGATGCTAGAAAAGGTGAAAGAAAGATTGATTTTCAGCACTTGGACAATGAAGGAGTTCACTGCAGGTTGATGTCAACCTGAAAGAGAGATTCTATCACTCAACTCCATCATTGTGAGCCTATGCTCACAATATTTCTACCTGGCGTGTCTGGTGCAGGAGCACGTGGGGAGACAGACGATCAACACCACCCAAAAATATTGCTAATTTTATTTTCTTCAATTTTGGTTTTGTTTCGGTTTTCCTCCTTTGTAGTGCCTAAACCTCTTAAATTTGACGTTTTAAGCAACATGGAATAAATTTTGTCTCATGTAATAGAAAATATTTTAAGCAGATGTAATTGGTTGATATTGTAACTGCCTCCGCACTAGTGGAAACATATGCAATTGTGGAACCATCAATGGGTAAATCCATTGGTTTTGTTTCCATTATATGATTGTCAAATATAAAAAAATGATCAACACATGTACAAAATATGGAAACATGAATTGCTTTAGAAAGTTTCTATGAACCCTAAATCTAGGTACCTACAAAACAACATGATTAAACAAGTTAAACAAGGAAATGCAAGCCTAAACATGGATTCCCCATGAGATTCATTAACATATCAAACTAGGAACGAAAATATTGAAGAACACAATGTAAATGATAAAAACAAGATAAATCCTAATTAGATATGCAAACTCTCAATCCCATGGGGGAATTGGTGTCAATTTGATGTGGAAATTTGGCCCTTTTCCAATTCCTATGATTGTAAGCTTCAAATGTAGATTTGACGAAGAAATGTGATCCACTTTTGATGATGAATGATGAAGACTCCAAGCTAAATTTGCAAAAGAACCTAGCTAAGAACTCAATGGTATGAAGCTTAATAGATATTTGAGCATGGTAACTTTACTCAAATTGTGGATGATGGAATGAGGAGAGGAGCTCTTCATTTATAGGATTTCAAGATGGATGAAAGCCCAAATTTGAGCAATGTGGGACTAACTTTCATGCAAGGATATGATGCCACTTGTCAAGCCATGAATGGATGATGGTTGTGCAAGATTTGGGGTTTGTGCCAATAAATGCCAATATTTGAAATTCAAATTTGTTGAAATGACGTGTAAGAGGGAAGGGAAAATTCAATAAATTCCACTTGGCTCAAGGAAAATGACATGTAAGAAATCTTAAATGCCTTGTTGGATGTACATGTTGACTTGGAATTTTTGAATTCAAATTGAGAGAATATTCCAAAAGATGCCATGTGAGGGAAAATAGGGATTTAATAAATGAATTAAATCTATTTTCATGTGAAACTTGCATTATCTAGAGGATGTGACATGATGAGGTTAAATTAATCAAGGGTTCATTAATTTAATAGAGATTAGATGATGTGACTTATTTGACTTAGATTTATGGATTTATTTAAATGAAATAAGAGAGGAATATGAGAAGAGGCTAATTAAATAAGAATTTTGATTTTTTTAATTAAAAGGGATGGTGTTAGATTAAATCAAATAAGGTTTTAATTTATTTAATTTAATGGGTAGACTTTAGAGATTTAATCAAATAAATTGATTATTTAATTAAATAGGGATAATTATATCAGATGGATTGATTTAATTAACAAGAGAAAGTGACTTGATTAAACAAGATGATTTATTTAATTAAGAGACGAATATTGATGAATTTAATCAGATAAGAGAATTTGATTAAATAGTTAGACCGATGGATGATTTAGGAAGAAACGATGTTAGTAAGTCAGGATCAGATGCACGATGTCAATCAATATATTTTTTATGTCTACATTTTGCCCCTCTTTGAAGCAATGCACTCATTGCGTTGGTTCAAAGAATAAACAATCTCGATCAAAGCCAAAAATTTTGGTATTTAAAACTTGCCCCACTACTACACGGCGAGAGAAAACATGCCATTATGATGCCCCCTTGGGAGATTGGACGAAAATTTCAATTTTTTAGGTGATCTCGCGAAAAAAGGTGACTAAGTGCCCGAGAGATCTGAAAGGGGTTCGGGAGGCTAAAAACATGTCTAAATGCAATAAAATGATGAAAAATAAGCCTCAAACGGATGAAAATAGGTGTGGGGGTCCAAAACCCTACCAGGACAGCCCTAGAGGGTCAAAAAACCCTAATTTCTAGGCTTAAAAGGGGCCCAAGGGGTCACTTTCAAGTCATTTTCACACACCTCCGCTAGCGAACTTTGGCATTCGAGCTCTGACCTCCTGATGATATGGCGCAACGACAGCTCCCTCTACACATTTCGAATTGAGTTCGGACCTACCAGCGGCCACCCGGCATCGGTGCCCCGGTATGTGACCCTAACTAACACTTCATTTTTTTATTTTAGCGCATTTATTACTACTTTTAGGGAGAGCTCGCCTCCAGCGGCGCTATTATAGCACCGCTTGATGTTTAAAGTGCACCATTTTTTTCCTTATTGCACCGCAGCAGTGCAATTTGGAATTTAAAAATTCCACCATTGGGCTCAGGCTCGTCTTGGACTCGCGGGCTAGTTTGAGAAAAGTGCGTTGCCGCGGCACCCTTTTCAAGAAAATTGTGACACTGGGGTGAAATCACACCGCGGCAACGCTATATGGCGAAATTCTAAGTCCAACGTTGGAGTTTGAGAAAACTCCAACTGTGACGCCTTCACAAACTACACCGTTGGGAACCAATTTGAGGCGCTCCGTCAGGAATTTTCCAAGAAATTTTAAAATGCTGACTTTGCTGATGCAGGACAGGCCTAGGGAGCTATACTCTCGGGAGCACCGGTCGCGGGACTTGGCGACTGTTCTTCAAGGTCTTAGCAACAGAGACCAGGACCGACTGGGGGCCGCTGGGCTTTGGCACATTGCATACACAGCGCCCATGCGCACACACTTCGGGATGCTATCAGCGCTAGCCGAGAGATGGCATAGCGAGACATCATCATTTCATCTTCTCATTAGTGAGGCGACCGTCACACTGGAGGACATTTGAAGCATACTACGGATGCCCATTCATGGCCATCGAGTGATTTATGATATGGAGGAGGGACACGATTGCTGCACCCGGGTCCTCGCCATACAAGATATCATTTACTATGAGGGACAGATCGAGCTGGAGAGGTACAGAGTGATAGCACCTCCCTTCCGCTGGGTGATTGCGGTGATCATCTCAGGTTTGGTTGCCCCAGACAGATGAGGGCGGTACTTCAGTCCTGGATGGGGATACTGCTGGGAGAGGATGGTCTAGGATAGGCCGGTTCGGTTTGCATGGGGGCCCGTCCTTTTGGCTTCCCTTTACAGAGATTTTCATGAGTATGCATACATGGATGGCAGAGCACTAGGAGCTGGGGTGACACTTCTGCACATTCGAGTGTGGGAGCACATTTCTGTGCTGCGTCCATAGGTCATTCTGGTTCCGATGGGAGCAGAGGATGCCCTGGTGGCACGGTACAGAGTGTTAGGGTTAGAGATGGCAAATATCTAACAATTAAATATAGATTTAAATAATAAACAGAGAAACTAAAAACACACAGAATAAATCTTAACACAAAGAATTTAATGTGGTTCACCCAATCCGGGCTACATCCACCAAACCGCAACCATCCAATACTTTTATTATCCAGTGTAAAACCTATTACAATCTTGCGAATAATCGCGTTTGTCTCACACAGTAAAACCCATCCGAACCCCTTTTTAATAAGCTTAGAAGCTTCCAGATTTTAGGGTTTCTACAAAATTGATTTTTTCCTTTTTCATTGATTTTTCCCTTTTTCGGTGATCACACGAAAAAGTAGGAAGAATTTTTTCTCAGGGGCTGTCGCCCCCAAACCCCCACCTGAGGCCCAGCCCAGCCCCGGACCTTGGCAAGGACAGGGGGTCGGGATGTACAGTATACCATGGGCTATACAGTATAGCATGATCAGTCACCACATACCAACAATCTCCCACTTGGAGACTAATCAGGCTCCATACCAACACAATCTCCCACTTGGAGACTGATCTTGGACGACACTACTACAATTACAGCTCCCACTGGAAATAAGTACCTTGGACCCTGCTGCTCTGTTATACTTGAATTCAATCTTAAAGACCAACTGAAGTTGAAGAGGAGCTCAGCTTCTCCCTTGTCACTGCCTTCGTAAACATATCCGTTGGATTGACATATGTATGTATCTTGTCTAGTTTAACCTGTCCATCCTCCAACATTGACTTAATGAAATGATATCTCAACTAGATGTGTTTTGTTTTAGAATGCAGAGCAGAATTATTTGCAAGATGTATAGCACTCTGGCTGTCTGTAAACAAGTAATTTCCTACCTGTTGTTTTCCCAACTCATCCATGAAAAATTTCAGCCATATCATCTCCTTTGCCACTTCTGTTGCAGCAACATACTCTGCCTCTGTGGTGGATAAAGCAACCACCTTCTGTAATCGAGAAATCCAACTTACTGCTATACCACCAACTATAAATACATAACCTGTGGTACTCCACCTCGTATCTATATCCCTTGCCAAATCTGAGTCAACATAGCCCTTTAAATTAGTGTTAGAGCCCCCAAAACATAAGCATTTACTGGACATACCTCTCAAGTACCTGAAAATCCATTTTACTGCATTCCAATGCTCAACTATGGGATGACTCAAATACCTGCTAACAACTCCTACAGCATGTGCAATATCTGGTCTTGTGCATACCATGGCATACATCAAACTACCTACAGCTGAAGCATATGGTACCTTGGACATTTTTTCTTCCTCTTCTTGTGTCTTTGGACACGCATCCTTAGTCAATTTAACATGATTGGGCAAAGGTGTGCTGAAAACTTTTGCATTCTCCAGATGAAATCTCTGCAACACCTTTTCAACATAATTAGCTTGAGATAAAAAACAATTTTCTATTTTCCCTATGCAATCTTCATACCAAGGATTTGTTTTGTTGCTCCCAAATCCTTCATAGCAAATGAACTTGCTAACAATTGTTTTAACTCCTTTATGTGATCCATGTAAGACCCCGCTACAAGCATATCATCAACATATAGACATGTCATAAAATAATGAAGCTATCATCATCCAACCTCTTAAAATAAGCACAATGAATTGAGGAATTACACATTTGTAGCCTTGCTCAACCATAAAACTGTCAAATTTCAAATACCATTGCCACGAGGTGCTAGCTTCAAGCCATATAAACTTTATTCAATCGCACTATTTCTCACTTACCTTTGACCTCAAATCCTTGTAGTTTGTTTTTATATATATTTCACGTTCCAAATCACCATGGAGAAAGGTTGTTTTAACATCAAAGGCTGATTTCTAAATGCAAATCTTCGATAGCCACAATACTTAAAACAATACAAATAGAAGTCATTTTAACAACAAGAGAAAAATCTCATCAAAATTAATACCTTTTACTTGTACAAACCCTTTACAACTAATGCGGCTTTAAATCTTTTCTTACCTCCATCCTCCTCTTCGACTGTAAATCCATTTTGTTTGAGTAAAACCTTTTACCTACTTGGGGCAACTTGCACATAAATCAAGTGATTTTCCAACCAAGGAGTCCATTTCTTCTTTTCATTCCATGCTCGAACCTTGGTATCCCACTTGCTAGCTTCATCGCAATATTACGGTTCACCAACATGGAGTAGCAGGAATGAGTATACAAAGAGAAGAATCTTTTACGGGGAGGTCTACTTAACCTTGAAGATCATCTAACAGAAGTTTGTGGTATTTGTTGTTGCTGTTGTTGCCCAGCATGAGGAACCACTGAAACATCATTGTTGAGAATATCATCCAACACTACACAATCATTTTCTTTCTTCTCATGTTGCAACAACTGATCTTTTTACAGCACTTTCTCATTAAATATGACTTCCTTGCTTCTTACAATTTTATTTTATTTTCAAAATCCCAAAGCCTATAACCAAATTCATCAATACCATATCCAACAAATACACATTTCTTTGATTTTGCATCAAGCTTGGTTCTATTTTCAGAATCTACATGTGCAAATGCTTCACAACCGAAGGTTTTTAGAAAAGAATAACTCACCTTCTTACCTTTTCATGCTTCCTCTGAAATACCACAACCCAAAGGATTAGAAGGACCTCTGTTGATTAAATAAACAGCGTTGTTTTGATCCTACGCCCACAT
The DNA here is from genome assembly GCA_007258455.2 of Sequoia sempervirens. Classification (NCBI taxonomy): domain Eukaryota; kingdom Viridiplantae; phylum Streptophyta; class Pinopsida; order Cupressales; family Cupressaceae; genus Sequoia; species Sequoia sempervirens. The sequence continues at coordinate 67,956 of VDFB02367196.1, forward strand.
TTTAAAGGTAGCCGGCATGTGATCTCATAATTAAAGTGCCGCGCTCCATTGTTAATGCGATTCATGCTTCGGCCACTCCATTTTTTCACAATAGGTCCTTGGAACCATTTACGCCTACGAATACCATTAGAGGAACAATAATCTTCAAAATGCTTCTTTATGGCAATACTCACCACCATTATCAAATGCGAGAGACATTTTATCTTTTTTTGCGAGTCTCATTTCAACCAAGCTTCTCCATTTTTTGAAGTTTCAAATACACATTAGATTTATACCTAAAGAAAATAAATCCATACCTTTTCTAGTTGCATGTTAATGAATGTAACATAATCTGAGAGAAACCCACTTAGAGAGAAGATACCTAAGCTAGTCCCCATACATCCATATGCACAAGCTCCAATTTCTAATCTTTCTTTTGCTTCCCATCCTTGAGAAAACTAACTCTCTTTTGTTTTCCATACACACAACTTTCACAGAAATCCATATTAACACATTTTAGACCTGGTAAAACATTATTTGAATGAAGTACTTTCATACCTTTTGCACTCATATGCCTAAGTCTATTATGCCACAGTGCTAATTCAGAGTCCACAGCAACTGTATGATCTTCTACCTGCTTAACTGCAGCAATTGTTCCTGAACATTGACCCTTTTCTGTAACAATTAAAGTAGAAGGAACAGTATGACCTCTACAAAGATATAAGGTGCCTACTTTCACACCTTTGCTACTACTAAGGCACCCTTTGTGACCTTCCAATTTTTATCACTGAATGTAACAACACCTTCATCATCTAGAACGCCTGCTGAAATTTAAATTTTGTAGCAACTTTGGAACATGCCTTACCTGTTGTAGCCAATGATTCCCATTCTGCAACTTAATCTTGATTCTTCCCTTTCCAACAATCTGATAGGGTTCATTATCTCCTAAATAAACCAGCCAAAATCCCCTTGGACATAATCAAGAAAATATCTTCTATGGGGGGTAGCATGAAATGAAGCCCCTGAATCTAACACCCAAGAATCATCAGCATTATCAAGGGAAAGAATCAAAACATCCTCATCAGATTTATTACTTACCACATTTTCCTCTTTACTTCCTTCCTTTCTGTCTCCTTTATTTTTCTTAGACCAACAATCTTTCTTCAAATGAAGCTTGGCTTACCACCCGATTACCGGTAATCCCTACTTGTCTGCAGTTGGGACCTTGTCCTTTGATTTTTCCTTATTGACTTCCGATTTCCATAATTGTTTCCTCTCTCTTTTGTTCTGCCCCTGCTTTCTACATTCGAAACACTACCTGATGTGGATGTTCCACCTAAGCTTTTCCTACGAATTTCCTCTCTCAAAATAACACCAAGAACATCATCAAATTTCAATGTGTGAACCAAAAACAAAATTATTACTTGACCATTACCAAGCTATTCCAACTTCGGGCAGGCACATAATCAAAGAGCCTAACTGTACCATCCAAAGTTTACTTTTCTGAGAAGTTAATTGATACAGTGGCAAGTATTAAACTCATTTAAATGATCGATCGCCCGACCCACCTTCTACCATTTTTCATATTAAATAAATGCTTCATAAAGTACCTTATTAGTGAACTCATATAACTTTCCGGGGTTTCCCATCCAACTCTTGGTTTTCTTTGCACTTTTGTAATATTGAATGCCAGCTGTTTGTGCTGGGCTTTCTAAGCGAATCTTATCCAAAACCTTTCTATCCAGATCTCGGTCCTCATCGACATTCTTTGCAAGTTCTTGACTTACTTCAATAGGTGACATAAAATCCTTGATAAGAGATGCGTTATATTGCGCATCTTCCATGGCGATAGTTACGCCCATTAAACTTCTCAACCTTCTTACCCATCATCTGCCATTGCTCCCCACTCAGCCCAGGTGGGAGACTCCCCACTTTCGGTAGTGAGACTTTTCCTACAAATGATAATGAAACACAACTTCGCTCACGATTACCGCGGTAGGGTTAGAGATTGCGGATATCTAACAATTAAATGTAGATTTAAATAATGGCGGAGAAACTAAAACACACCACGAATAAATCTTAACATAGAATTTAGCATTGGTTCACCGTCGGGCTACATCCACCAAACCACGATACATCGATACTTTTATTATCCGATTAGCAAAACCTATTACAATCTTACGAATAATCGCATTTTTCATCATACCGTAATACCCATTCGAACCCCTTTTTAACAAGCTTAGAAGCTTCCAGATTTTTGGTTTCTACAAAATCAAAATTTTCTTTTTTCATTGATTTTTCCCTTTTTCGGTGATCCGCATTGAAAAGTAGGAAGAAATTTTTTCTCGGGGGCTGTCGCCCTCGGACCCCAACAAGGACAGGGGGCAGGGATGTACAGTATACCATGGGCTATACAATATAGCATGATCAGTCGCCACATACCAACACAGAGGTGGTGTGTCCTTCACACACACCAGAGAGTACGAGATCCCCCACTAGAGGCAGATCATAGATGAGATGGTTGTGTTCATTTGGAGACCCTACTTCGGTCAGCCTGGATGGGTTGATGATGCAACACAACTCTTCTACTATCAGCAGGACAGATACATGCAGGGCTGAGAGCACACTATTATAGAGCGGTACTTTCCCGGGCTTGTACACGTCAGTTCGGAGAGCCACAGGATCGACCAGATGATGACTACGTGGCTGTTTTCGCACGCAACATGACACAGGTGGCATGGGGGCCAGGCATTCTGACCGCGGAGGAGGTTGACAGTTTTTGACAGTTGGTGGCCCGAACTTGGGCTTATGATCAAGGATTGACAGATCTGGGCACAACACAGGCATATAGGGATTGGTTCAGGCCTCCTCTCTATTTTATTGTTCCAAGTGAGGATCCGGAGGCACACAGAGTTAGAGGTAGGGGGAGAGGACGAGGACGAGGTCCCAGGGTCGCGATTCGACAGGACCCACCATTTGTGCCCCTATTTCCACTAGATCACGGAGATGTCCCCATGCAGGACCAGCAACAGGATCCACCAGTCCCACCACCACGAGTAGAGGGTGAGGGTCAGGTTCCTGTACAGCCATGGGCACAGCCAATAGGGTAGGCAGATGCCCGGGATGCCCTGATTTTGCAGTTATAGGCACAGATATAGGCAATGACAGCTGAGCAGGACCAGGCATGAGCTAAGAGAGAGCAACTTAGAGCAAAGAGAGATCAGGTTGTACAATAGCTACAGGTCACATAGCTACAGGCAGCCATAGAGCTGGGTCGTAGGCAGCAGATAGAGAGCATGACAGTCGCTTCATCCTCTCAGGGTATAGTTCCGGTCCGATCCTATAGGGAGGTTGTTCGAGAGGCAAAGTACTATCGCCAATCTTATCACGATCATGTTCCTAGAGTAGCCTAGGTTCCAGAGTATTCAGAGCGGGCCAGTCAGAGACCACCAGAGGGTCACGGTGATAGGGGCGAGGGTAGCATCCATGGAGATCGACTGTGATTCAGACAATACACATTTTTGGTGCCTTATGGGCTCATTTTTGATAGCCCGATGGGCATTTTGTACTGATTGACACATATGTACAGTGATCCGATTATTATTTGTATTATGACAGTTGATGATATGGTGTATATATGAGTCGATTTTGATGTGATGTCCTATGTACTCCTTTGGTTATGCATGTATGATTCTTCTTTTATATGTTATGGATGCATTTATTTCTAATGATGTATGCGATGCGATGATGTGCAATAATGTGTATAATACTTAATTATGAGATGTTTTATGAATGTAATATGATGCAATGGTCGTGATATTATGTAAATGGTTTTATGAGATTTTCTTTTAGAATAACCAATGTTATTATCCTAAATGATGTATGTGATGCAACAATATGTCAATGCTAAGTGATATGCTAATGTGTAATGAATTAAATGCTTATATGCCTATTTGTTTTATGATTATGCAATAAATGATTATGAAATGATTCTGTAAATGTTATGTGATGATTTAGATGGTAATGTGAAATGGTTATGAAATGTAAATGCAATGATTAATATAATTCTATGAGATGCAATGTAATGGGTGAAATGTGATGATATGGATGCACCTATTTATATGATGATGAGAATGTAATGTTTCGCATATGATATGCAATGCAATGTGCTAATGATATCTATATGATGTGCTTATGTAATATGCTAATGATGCGTGGATGCAGGATCAATGGCGATGATGGTGGTGATGATCAACTGTCATAGTACCTTGTTAGCATGATTAGTAAGAAAAGCAGAAGTCATTTCAACAAGACACAAGATGACACAAATGTAGATGATGATAATGATGATGATGATGATTACTTGCCGAGGAATTGGGATTTTCAAAGGGCCAAATTTTCTTATGTTTGATAACACATGTGGTACGATGCATCAAAGTATAGGCAACCAGGATGGCGTGGTACTTAATGTGATGTACTTTGACTTGACAATCAGATAGGAGTATTCTTGCTCATACCTGACATACGGAAACCTTGCTAGGATACACTTCAGAAGTTTCAGACATCTCGGACCAAAACACAGAAAGATAAACCTATCCCTGCAATAGTCAACAAGTTTCCCTAGACCTCTTCCATATATGCCTAATAAAGCAAGTATTCGCCGAGGTTATATTGCAAGAACGTCCAACAAGCACAACAGACAAAAGATAATGATCATTGCCCCATTCCTATTTTTCTAAATCCGTTGTTTTGGGATATCATCGAGATGTCCTTGGAATGAGCGCAAAATAAGATAAGTCGAAAGAAAAGACCAAGTAAATAAACAAACTAATGCTCTTCAATACCGCTAATGGAAAAAGATGTGTTTCCTAAGATGATAAGCGAAACTTATTGCCAAAAGATAATGCCCATTGTAGGAAAGATTCATCCTAGGACATGTTAGTGGATGGCGGCACGTCATTTCATTTATGAGGGATGATTGATATGGGAAAAATTCAGATGGTGGTGTTATCGATACGAAGAGATGACCAATTTGTTTACTCACTGTCCTAGACTTAAGACTTGGCGTTTTGAGTTCTACTTTTAAACCTGCTAGACTTGTTTCGAATTGTTTTACCAAAGGTTGATGATGATGATCAGTTTATTGTGAGTGATGTTTATTGTGGGTGTAAGCGAGATGAGACAGATGGATTTTTTCAAATATTTGGATGTTTTTGGAGTTTTGCAATGTTTTGAGGCTGTTTGTGGTATTTTTTCAAGGTTTTCAAATGTTTTGATTTTTTTATTTTTCAAATGTTTTTGGGATTTTCTGAGATTTTGACCAAGAGACTAACCTAAAGACCTATCTTAGGGGCCTCGGGGGCTGATCAACAGATGAGCCTTGCCTACGTTATACACGCAGAGACCACATAGTTTGACTAACGACTTGACCGATTTATAGATGAAGATATACATGATGAAATTGTTAGTTTATTATAACTGGCTCCTATAGGACTAACCTAAATGTCTTGGGGGATGATCAAAGATCAACCTTGCCTACGTTCAAGCTCAGAGATGATGTAGTTCAACAAGACGACCTTGTTTTTGATTTTTTGAATGAATTTTTTGACTTGTTTTTGGATTTTGATATGTTTTGAATATTTTTGGATTTTTTTTATTTTCTGATGTTTTTGGATTTTCTAATTTTTTTGATGTTTTTGGATTTTCTGATTTTGAGGACTTTAAGACCATACACGAATCTGATCCGATGAGAACATGACCCCAGCGTGATGTAATAGACTACTCCGATAAAGGAAGCACAAACTAACCTTGAGGATGGGCCGAGTAGTACTAGGAGGGATCATGATATGAACACAGGACCAAGCTATGGTGCGGATGTGAATGGATGAGCGATGGATGGAAACCTGAATGTGATGGATGATGGGAGTGAAATGGATGGATGATGCAGAACAAGCCATAAAGATCTTGGTGGATGGAAAGTGCTTATTTACATAAGGCGCCTGTTTGCCAAGTTTTCACCAAGGTACTTGCCCAAAGTGCCACCAAAGTGGTTTTCACTAGAGGATGATTTTTTTTATCCTTTTTCTGATTTCTTTGGATTTTTATTTTTTTTCATTTTTTTGTTGTTACCAAGACACCTGTTTGCCAGGTTTTTGCCAAAGTAACCATTTTTCAGGGCTTTTTCTATTTTTTTGGATTTTTTGGTTCTATACCTTGAATTAGGCATAAAACTTTTTGAGATGGGAGCTATTCATTGGCTTCTATAGAGGTTCCCCTTTGGGTGTTGATAGCTAATATGCCCTTGATTTATAGCTTGTTGTGACGATGAAAGGCCCTAACCAATTGGGTTCGAACTTGCCTTTGCTGCTGGGATTTGGGACATTCTTCTGATTTTCTTTTAAGACCAATTCTCCAATTTGAAAAGTCCTGCTTCTGATCTTCTTGTTGTAGCTTCGTTTGAGTCTATTTTGATATACTTGCAAAAGATTCAAAGCATCTATGTGTCTCTCATCCAGTAACTCCAGCTCGTTTAGTCTTGAAACCCGATATTCTTCATCAGTGATGAGATTTTGCAGTGATATTCTGAGGGATGGGAGCTCGATCTCAATGGGGAGGATGGCTTCTGATCCATACACCAATGAAAAGGGGGTGGCGCCAGTGGGTGTGCAGATGCTGGTTCGATAAGCCCAGAGGGTGGGATTAAGCTGCAAGTGCTAGTCACAACCTGCATCATTGACTGTTTTCTTGAGGATTTTGAGGATGGTTTTATTCATGGCTTTTGCTTGGCCATTGCCTTGGGGATAGTACGGGGTGGAGAAGTGATGCTAGATTTTGAATTTCTCGCACAAGTTGCGAACCTCCTGGTTCTTGAATGGTGTCCCATTATCTGAGATAATGGCTTGTGGGACACCGTAACGACATATGAGATAGTTCAGGATGAATTTTGAGATATGATTTCTAGTGATATAGGTCATGGGTATGACTTCCACCCACTTTGTGAAGTACTCAGTTGCATTGATAATGAATTTATGGCCATTGGATGAGGTGGGTGAGATTTTCCCAATGAGATCGAGTCCCCACTATGAGAAGGGCCATGGTGTGACGATTGGGTGAAGCTCTTGAGTTGGAGCATAGATGAGGTCCCCATGCTTCTGACATTGTAAAGACCTTTTAGCATGATCATGTGCTTCTCTCTCCATTGTGGGCCAATAATACCCCAGCCTCAGCAGTTTCTTGGCTATGGTTATTCTGCTCGAGTGTGAGCCACAGATACTGTTATGAACCTCGGTTAGAGTGGTTAATGCCTCCTCAGCATTTAGATAATGTAACAAGGTATCTTCTATGCTCCTATGGTATAAGGTATCACCTAGAATGACAAATCTAGATGCCTTTTTGATAAAGGTTTATTTTAGGCTCAATGGTAGGTCATCGGGTATGACTCCTATGCGAAGATATGTATAGATGTCGTGATACCAAGGATCGCCAGGACCAATGATTTGACACACATATTCTGATTCTGGTACCTCGAATGTGGGAACGAGAATCTGCTCGATCAGAAATTCATATTTTAGCACGTTGTGAGGGATGTCTACTAGAGACCCAATTGTAGCCATGGCGTCAGTGGCTCTGTTGTTGGTTATTGGAATCTGCTCAAATTTTATGTCAATGAAGAATCCCTTGAGAGTCTCCGCCAATTTCTTGTATGGAGTTAGCTTGTCATCCTTTGTCTAATATTCATTATTGACTTGATTTATGATCAACTGTGAGTCACCGTAGACCTTGAGAGCTATGATATTCCATTGCACTGCTATCATGAGACGTATAGTTAAAGCCTCGTATTTCGCTATGTTTTTTGTGCAAGGGAATGCTAGTTTGTATGACCTTGGTATACAAATCCCCTATGGGGTGATGAAGAAGACACCATATCCTGATCTATGTTTGAGTATATGAGTCATTGAGAATTATAGTTTCAGTGGTCGCTACGTTGAGGTTAAAGATGGATTCATTGGAAATTCATATACAAGAGGATTCTTGGAAAAATGGAGTTGCTTCTACTAGTTGATCTGCAATAACTTTTGTCCCTTGATTGCTGCTCTCTACATACTCGATGTCATACTCACGATAGTATCATTACCCATTTTCCATTCTGCCAGTTAACATTGCCTTTGATAAGAGATATTTAAGGGGGTCAATTTTAGCAATGAGCTTGATCTTGTGTGCCAACATGTAGTGTCTAAATTTTTGGGATGCAAACACTATTGCGAGGCAAGCTTTCTCAATAAATGAGTAATTTAGTTCATGACCGACCATTGTTTTGTTGATATAGTAGATGGCCCTCTCCATCCCGTTTTCATCATGTTGAGCAAGAAGAGCTCCAAGGGTTATTGTTGCTGACACATATAAGATCAATGGCTTCTTTGGGATAGGTGGCATTAACACTGGAGGTCTCAGTAGATATTCCTTGATCTTATTGAATGCCTCTTCACATTTTGTATCCCATTTATATCCCAACCCCTTGTGGAGTAGGTGAGAATATGGATTTTGCTTGTCTGCCAGTTGTGCTATGAACCGTTGGATGGATTGAAGTCGGCCTTGGAGGCCTCTTAGTTGTTTTAATGTCTTTGGTGCTTCCATCTCAATGATTACTTTTACTTTCATGGGATCCACCTTGATACCCCTCATGGAGACTATGTATCCTAGTAGTTTACCTAATTGTACACCGAAGATGCACTTCTTGGGATTTAATCTGACTTTGTATTCCTCTGGTCTGTCAAAGATAACAATTAGGGTTGCTATATGATCCTGTCTTTTTCTTGACTTTGCTAGAATATCATCAACATAGTCTTCGACTATTTTGTGAATCATGTCATGGAATATTAGTGTCATGGCCCTTTGATAGGTTTCTCCTACATTCTTTAGGCTGAATGGCATCATGTTCCAACAGTAGGTCCCCCATGGACAAGTGAAGGCAGTTTTATGTTGGTCTTCTTTTGCTATCATGATTTGGCTATATCCTGAAAATCCATCCATCAGTGATAGCATCTCATGCCCTGCTGTCATGTCAACTATCATGTCGATGTTGGGGAGCGGGAAATCATCCTTGGGACATGCTTTGTTCAAATCTCTAAAGTCTGTATAGATTATGATGGCTCCGTCAGGTTTTGAAATAGGTACTAAATTTGATACCCATTTTGGATAATCAATTGGTCAGATAAATCTTGCATCTAGCAATTTTTTGAGCTCCATTTTGACCAATAAGGCTATTTGAGGATGCATTTTTTGGAGTTTTTTCTTGACAAGCTTTGCCTCTGGATATACTGCTAGATGATGAACCACAATCTCTAGATCAAGCCTTGGCATATCAGCATAACTCCATGTGAAGTTTATTTGTCTTTCCTTTAGGAATGCTACGAAGAGTTCTTGCTCTTTTGATAATAATGATTCTGCATAAAATGTGATATGCGGGGTCTCCTTTGTTCCTATGTTGACAGATTGCATTTTTGGCCAAGGCGTGACTTCTCGTGGATGGCTCTTAAGGGAAGATTGAATCCTTCATCCTCGAGTGCCTCGAGAGGGGTTTTTCACCATTGGATCGTCCTTTCTTTTTACTATTTTCTTGTCAGAGAGTGCCACAGTGTGGTTTTCACTCAAGGACTTGGATATGATTCTTAGTTTCTCACTTTTGTGACTGAAGGATTCAATCATTTCCCCATAATAGGCGTGTGTGTCCAACTCTATTATAAAGCCTGCCTTGTGATCTCTATCTGGAATGTTATCTCTCAATCCCATGAACTCTGAGAGCGCTTCATCATTTTCAAATGTATCAAGAACTAGTGGTCCTCGTTGGTCATAGTCGATCAGTTGGGGTAAACTAAATGAATCTCATGATTTTGACTATCTGGTTCAAAGGATATGGTACTAATCATACATAGGGTGGTATCTTTGAATAGCGTAGGTAGATTGGATAAGGTATCTTCGTCATCGCTACTAATATAGGGCTCAATTATGAAGTTATGTGTTTCTTTGCCTATGACTATTGGTGAATGTATTTGTACTAGTACTGGCTGAGGAGAAACATTAGCGACTCTAACCGGAGGACTTTGGCCACGTATGGTTATTCTCGAAGTGGCACATCCAAGACCAAGATTTGTTATGGGTCACGTCTCAGGCATGATAGGTATTATGAACCCATTGTCATTTTGTCCTAGTCTTTGATTTTTGTTGTAGCCCATTGCAAGCATCATGTGTAGGCCCTTGCTTCTTTCATCCATTGGTAAATTAGTTGTTGGTCTTTCATCTTGATATAACATGTTTGATGGATCTACTTCAATGACCTCATGACCAAGGTCTCCCCATCTTATGAATTCAAGATAATCCTTAAGATACGTTTGTGATGTGGAAGCTTGGTTTTCTTGTGGGCGTCCTTGTGATCGAGGAGATTGTGGTAACTCTCCTATTACAAAAGCATTTTTAGGGAGCCTGTAACTTCCACAACCGTCCTGCTGGATGATGAGCTTGATGTCGGAGATGGTGGGGATGGTGGGGATGGCATGTGTCTCTATCGTAGAAGTGGACACGAGAGTGGTGGGGTCGATATATGATGTGGATGGGCCCTCATCATTCTTTGGCACTTGGGGGATTTTGTAATACTTGGCCTCAAGATTTTTGCAATATGAAAATGGCTCAGGATCTCCATGAATGGTAATCTCTTGTCCATTATGTGTAAATTTTACACACTGGTGGAAGGTTGATGCTACAACTTTCATTGCATGGATCCATGGGCGTCCCAGGAGGATATTGTATGGAAATTTGAGGTCCAAGACCTGACATGTGGTTTCCATGAGTGTTGGCCCTACTTGGATAGGGAGCTTAATCGTGCCTTGAGACAATCTTTCTTGGTCATCATATGCTCTTATTGTGATGCCCTTTCCTTTGTTGATGGAATCTTCTGATATTTTCAACTGCTTGATGAGGCTAAGAGAACAGATGTTCAAACCTACACCTCCATCTACCAAGACCCTTTTGATTTTGCTTTTGTTTACAATGGCTTTCAAGTGAAGTGCGTGATTGTGAGATGGTTGGGTGGGGAAATTATGGTCAGAGAAAGTAAGGAGATTAGGTGTTATGATGTTTCCAACCATAGCTTGGAATTGTTCTGCATCGAGATCTGCGAGGACGGTGGATGAGACTAGTGCTTCCTCAAGAATATTTTTATGTGCTGATAAGATTTTTAACAACTCCATGATGGAGATGTGTGCTGGTGTTCTTTTGAGTTGGTACAACATTGTAGCTATACGAGACAACTCTTGATGTAGGGACTCTATTTGGTTGGGATGATCCTGCAATGGTGACTTTGCCGCCTCTTGTGGTGACTCCACAATCTTCTGCATGGGCGCCCTTGATGGTGATGACCATGCAGTCTTCATTTAGCAAGGCAACGACTGATTCATAAATATGATTTACATTGCCCTTCCCTTTATCATTTTTATTCCCTTTGTTGCCATGATTCGGCATCAGATTCATGTAGATTTTTAGATCCTGATTTCCCGTCGGCTGTTCCACGTTTATGATTCTTTTGTCAATGAGATCTTGGATGACATTTTTGAGTCTCATGCAATTATTCGTGGTGTGACCTTTGATTTTGTGGAATTCACAAAGTTGATTCTCATTGTACCACGAGGGTTTGACATTAGGTTCTTGGTAGTTTTCAAATGTAGGAGGTTTGATAAGTTTTTCGTCAATCAATTTTTTCATTATGCCCTTCAATGGTTCTCCCAAAATAGAGTATTTGCATTTTGGATAAGTTTTGCGTTGTGGCGGTCCTCTTTGGTTAGTGAGGTTATTGATGGTGGGATTATTAGGTTGGTATGTTGTATGATGAGTGTTTTGATGTTGTGTTTGGATTTGTGGTGCAGGTGTATGTTGGTGTGGACCACTAATGACCACCTTGGCATCAACGACACCATCATTAGTGATGTTCTTGTTTCTTGCCCATGTACGAGGTTTATTGTTGTAGTTTGATGATGGGCGATTGTTTTGTGGCTCATGATATGACATTGACTCGGCGGGTTGGGTTACAAGGGCCCTTTTGATGCTGAGCGCCTTGGAGATTAATTGTTCATATGTAGTGATTCCCTAAACCTTGAGATGAAATGACAGGTGGCTTTCAAGGTTGGTGATGATTGTGCAGACTTGTTGTTCCTCTAGCATGGTCCACTTGCTTTGATTGGCCTTGGATTGCCATCGTTGAAGAAATGAAGCAAAAGATTCATTCTTCCCTTGTTTTAGAGCGTATAGTTCTTCAAGACTGACATCCATTGCAATATTACATGTGTGGTTCCTAATGAATGCATCCCTGATTTCTTGGAATGTTCTAATGCCTTAAGGTAAGCGAGAGAACCATTCTATAGCGTTTCCTGCCAAGCTCCTAGGGAATAGCCGCATCAGATACGTATCATCATATGCGACTTCCATACAATGAACCTAGAATTCCCTGATGTGATCTTCAGGGTTTCCCATCCCTCGATATTTGTCAAATTTTGGGATTTCAAATCCCTTAGGGAATGGTTTCATGTCTAGGCTCCTATCAAATGGATAGGGACACAAGTTGCTTTGCATTTTGGTTGTCTACCTCGATTGAAGGTTGAGCACTTGTTGTGAGAGAAACCCGAGTTGTGTCGTCACAACACTCTGTGGATCAGGGGGTGGGATGAAAGTGTTTTGTGTTGTGGCTTGGGTCATGAGTTGGGTGGATGGGTTGTTTGGTGCATTGTTTGATGGTATCTGCATGTTCTGCTGAGTGAAGTAGGCTTCTACTTGCTTTTGTATGAACAATGCCTATTGTTGATCATGTTGTTGTTGCACTAGGGTTTGGGCTTGTTGTTGTGCTTGTTGCTACTCCAACAACATTTGTTGTTGTGCTTGCTGCTATTCCCACAACACTTGTTGTTGGGCTACCAATTCTGCTACTTCTTATTGCTCTTGGTATTGCTTCAATGCTTGTTGATATGCCTACAATTGTGCTGCTTGTGCAAGAATTTGTGCTTGTGCTTGTGCTTGGGCTTGTGCTTGTGCAGCTTGTGCTTGTGCGGCCTGTTGTTGTAATAAGAGTTGTGCTTGAGAGACCCTTTGTGTTTGCAATGCTTGGGCGGCTTCTTGTTGTTGTTGTTGCAATAATGCCTCATCTTGTTGTGCTTGTATTGCGGCTTGTGCAGCTTTGGCAGCTTGTTGCATGGCTTTTTGTTTCTGGACTTGTTGGTATCCTCTTTGAAAAGTGGCTTGTAATGTTGCGTTGAATTGGTTTGATGTGGTGAACGTTGGTGGTGGTGGAGGTGGTGGTGGATTTGGAATGGTGGTAGATGATGATGATGTGTTGATATTTTGTGTTTTGGATAATGGTATTGATGTGATTGGTCCTTGTGAGACCATGCTTTGTGATGTTAAGGGTGTGTTTGATGATGTAGCCATTGCTTGTGTGTTTATCATTTGTTGTTGCGATATCAACGATAAATTTTGAGTGTTTGGTGTAATGCTTTGATTGATACTTGGTAAGGGAGGAAGCCCTAGACCAAGGAATGGTGTGGATGATAATGGCAATGGTGGAAGACGTGGAAATATGAGTTGTGAAAATGTTGTGGTGTCGAATATGCCCCCTTGTTCGAACATATCTCCCTCTTCTTGTGAATTTGTGAGAAGAGGTGTTTGTGGTGCTCCGTGAAAAGATGTTGATGATGGGTCATAATGTAAAGTGAGAGGAACATTTTTGTGTAATGGGTTGTTAAGTATGTTTTGTTCCAAGGCGGTGTTTATGTCCATGTTTTGATTATTAACAAGGGGATGTGATTGAAGAGCATTGAGGAATGTGTTTCCCTTGTTGGCATTTGGTTGGGTTGGAGCAAACGATGTTGTGATTTGCGGAATGTTTTGTGTGACATTTTGAGATGGGGGTGTAGATGAAATGGGGATGGTGGATGAGATTGGAGGAAATGATGTATCCATGATAGTACTCACATCAAAATTTGACGGCAACTTAGCCCCTTGTTTCACTAATTCAAGCATGTACAATGAAGGGTTAAGTCTCATCATGACGTTGATGATTCGATGGTTATCTGGATTTTGAAGCATCTCTGTCATTTCCTTGCGAGACATTCTGAAAGTGAGGTCCTCTCCTTGATTTTCTTCTTGGGGATGTTGTGATGATGAGAGGGTCAATGGGTTACTTGATTCTGTTGGATTCATTTCTGTGTTGGTTTGACTAAGGTCACTTGAAGTGGGCGTTTCTTAGTTGGCTTCCATACTCTTCTTGTATTGAGATCTTGTTTGGACCATAAAACAAGGATCGATCTTCAAAAATATGGGAGATGAAATCTCTTGATTCTTTGGATTGATCTTTATTTTATGTCCCAGAGTGTGAAGTTTTTAGGATGCTTTTGAGGATCAAAGGGGATGATATGATAATGATGTTAGGAATGGATGATATGGATGTTCTTGTCTTTTGATGAATCTTGAATGAGACACAAGGCTTTTATGACTTTGGATTTTGATTTGTTTTGAGATTTTGTCCTTGATTTTGATTTTGATTTTGATTTTGATTTTGATTTGGGATATTTGAACAAAAAGACCCTAAGATGTTTGATAATGATCTAAGGGATTGTTTTGGTCAAAGGATGATAATTTAAATATGTGTGAGAAGAAGGATGCATCTACCCACACCTATTCAAACAAGATGATTGTTTCACTTAAGCATATGGAGAAGGATTCATCTACATACACTAAGCTAGACGAGATGATTTTGATAGCTTTGACTAAGTATATGCAAAAGGATGCATCTACACATACCTAGCCAAAGGTGTTTTGATAAATGTTCTCAAGGACTTTGTCTCAATGATTTTGATGATGCTTTGGATTTTTCCATAAAGCCTAGTTTCAAGATTTTCCCAAAAGATGATGATGAGATGGATTTGTTTTGATGTTTTGATGGATGGATGAAAAAGGTTTTGATAATGTTTTGATCCTAAGATGAACTTAAAAATTTATACTTTGTTTTCCAAGACCTAGGTATTGAAGAGCATACATATGCTTCCTAAAAACCTTTGTAACCAAGAAGTGATTTCATTTGAAAATGCATTTTCAGATTTTCAAACAATGACTTGTGTTTTGGGATTGCAAAGTTTTCAACACACATGAAAGTTTATTTTGCTTAGCTTTGCTTAATGTCTTTATTTTACCAAAAACACTTTCTTCAATTAGGTTTTCAAACTAAGATGTCCAATGCCTTAATTTCTTCAAACCCCACAAGATATGTTATGTGGAAATTCAATGAACATAAGGCAAGGGTTTTCCTATTGTTTACTTAAGGAGACAAATCGAGACATAATCGATGCTTGGAAACCTCTAAGGATGTGAATCCCAAGGGGAAAGCAATAACATATGGATTGAGTCAATTGTATTTGTCTTCAAGGGTTTGAAATTTAGAGGATGTTAAGTGTTTGTTTCCATGATGTTTTCGAGCAAGCAGTACAATCCTATGGATGTGAAAGACAATATTTGTTGGATTCCCACTTGGACAAGTCTAGCTATGCCTATCTCTAGCGAATGGTTAGATGCTTGACCCCACTGGCTCCCCTCCATGACACTCACTTATATGGGGCAGCCAAGCATAAACACCTATGAAACTCCCATGGCATGCTCTCCATCTCTACTAGAAGACCGTAAAAGTGTGGGGTGGCTTCAGAATGACCGTTCTTGCACCAACAAATAGATAAAAAGGATTTTTGGAAAATTCAGCACATGGGTTCCTGGCTAAGGACTTTTATGTTGTAGGAGTTGACCAATTGGCAAGGGTCCCCTTAGGATCCGTCTTGTCGAAGTCCAAGCTAGCGTGATATTGGCGTTTTGCTTCAATATCCACATTTTTATCGTGGAAATATACCGAGTTCGAACGTGCAGGTTGAGTGGTTCCCTTGGGTGATTACTTTTTTCCCACAAAGGCCGGGCCCTCTAAGATAAACAAAACAAATGAGAACAAAAATCGCTTTCGATCAATCTTTGATAGCAACAAAGAGAGAGAATATGCGAAAATGCACCCCCACTCACACTTTCGCCGCGATAGTTTGTTCAATTTACAAGCCCAAATTGAAGTGTGGAGGTGATTGCTGTCTTAACCAAGTACTTAGAAAAAACCTTTTGATTCTCAAGATCGCTATAAAGCACGAGAGAAGCGCATACATCCTTTTCCAATGGCTTTAGTCCAAGTAAGCCCTCACAAAAAATACAACTACACTTGTTCTTTTTAGATCCTCAAAACAAAATGTGAGTACATTTTAAAGCACCAAATGAAGTGTGAGAAATTGCCTTGTTCAATTGTTAATCCAAAAACAAAATCTAGTAAGTTGTTGATCCTAAGGTTCTTTTTAATCCTTTTGCAAGAAATAAATGAGAAGGATCCTTTTTAAACCCAAATGAAAGCTAGTGTTCTAAAGAAAGAAAAGGATGACAAATTCTTGAAGAAGTGTTAAACAAACACTTAAGTGTTAAAAAAACACTTTGATTAGACCCCATATCATCTCCATGCTTCTCCTTCCTTTGCTCTTGGCTTCCAACCTACAAAATAGGAAATAATCAGATTATAAAAAAAATACAAAAGTTAGAAAACCATAAAACAGTAGATAAATAAGTCATGAATCAAAGCACGTGCTAAAAAACTAAATTCTCCCTTTTTATGTTTTCCAGCGTCGCAATTCGTGAAGGTGTCACTATTTTTTTCTTCCAGCGGTGCTCTTACAGCGCCACTTACCAGTTAGCAGCGCTTTGTGTCAGGGCAGAGAGCACGATTGTGTCACTCTTTTTGTCCAGCGGTGTAGTTCCTGAAAGTGTCAGAGTTTTAAAATTTTTGAAATTGGGGGAGATCGGTGAGTCCAACGGCGTAGTTTAGAATTTGAATTTTTTGGCAGGATGAGCTTAGCGGCGCTAGAATAGCGACGCTGACGAGCCCACAGTGCTGAAACGACGACGCTGACGAGTTCATGGTGCGAAAACAGTGGAATTTCATGTGTGTCAATAAAAACGCAGAATTTTCACAAAAAAGTTAGAATTAATGGAATGTAGCCCTCCTTCTAGCACCAAATGTGCGAACCCAAGCCTAAGTACCTGCAAAACAACATGATTAAACAAGTTACACAAGGAAATGCAAGCCTAAACATGGATTCCCCATTAGATTCATTAACATAACTCAAATTAGGAAGAAAATGATAAAAAACACTATGAAATCATAAAACAAGATTGAATCCTAATTAAGTAAGAAAACTCTCAATCCATGGGGGAATTGGTGCCAATTTGATGTGAAAATTTGGCCCTTTCCCAATTCCTATGATTGCAAGCTTCAAATGTAGATTTGATGAAGAAATGTGATCCACTTTTGATGATGAATGATGAAGACTCCAAGCTAAATCTACAAAAGAACCTAGCTAAGAACTCAATGGTATGAAAATTGATAGATATTTGAGCATGGTAACTTTACTCAAATTGTGGATGATGAAATGAGGAGAGGAGCTCTCATTTATAGGATTTCAAGATGGATGAAAGTGCAAATTTGAGCAATGTAGGACTAACTTTCATCCAAGGATATGATGCCACTTGTCAAGCTATTAATGGATGATGGTTGTGCAAGATTTGGGGTTTGTGCCAATAAATGCTAATATTTGAAATTCAAATTTGTTGAAATGACATGTAAGAGAGAAGGGAAAATGCAATAAATGCCACTTGGCTCAAGGCAAAGGACATGTAAGAAATCTTAAATGCCTTGTTGGATGTACATGTTGACTTGGAATTTTTGAATTCAAATTGAGAGAATATTCCAAAAGATGCCATGTGAGGGAAAATAGGGATTTAATAAATGAATTAAATATATTTTCATGTGCAACTTGCATTATCTAGAGGATGTGACATGAGATGAGGTTAAATTAATCAAGGGTTTAATTAATTTAAAAGGAGATTAGATGATGTGACTTATCTGACTCAAATTTATGGGTTTATTTAAATCATATAAGAGAGGAATATGATAAGGGGCTAATTAAATAAATATTTTGATTTATTCAATTAAAAGGGATGGTGTTAGATTAAATCAAATAAGGTTTTAATTTATTTAATTTAATGGATAGACTTTAGAGATTTAATCAAATAAATTGATTATTTAATTAAATAGGGATAATTATATTAGATGGATTGATTTAATTAACAAGAGAAAGTGACTTGATTAAACAAGATGATTTATTTAATTAAGAGACAAATATTGATGAATTTAATCAAATAAGAGAATTTGATTAAATGGTTAGACCGAGGGATGATTTAGGAAGAAACGATGTTAGTAAGTTAGGATCAGATGCACGATGCCAATCAGTATATTTTCGATGTCTACAGATTCAATCTTTGAAATTTTATTATTCTTTAAAACTAACTCTCAAGAGAGGATAAGAAACAAAATTCTACATGAAAAGTTTGATATTCTATGTTGGAATTCTTGTAACCTTTCTTTTACTTCCATTATAAGTTTTTAGTATCAAGGATACCTATAATGACGTGTAATACAATTTTGGTTCAAGTTGGTCCCATAAATTAGCAATGACTCATATTTTTATTTATCAAATTCTTTCAAATTGGTATATATAATTTTTTTTGTATATAAATTGGGTCTATTTTGTTCATGCTTTCTTTTGTGTTTGGTTTGAGTTATATCTATATGATCTTAAAGTAAATTTCAATTTACACACTCTTAAACCCTCTACAATTGATACCACAATTGAAAAATGGTTTGAGATAGTCATGTGTTATAAAACCCATGTTTATATTGAATTTTGTTGTAGTAACTATATTTTGTCTTTGTACTTTCTGTAACGCCCCTGCGAAGGAACCCTAGAGGACAACACTAAACTAGGTCAAAACAATTTCTTTTTAAAACAATAACTATAGAATGCATAACATAACATAATAATCTAGTCCTAGGTCCTCTAAGGTTCCTCGACTATGCTACTCACAAAATCAAGATTACTAGAAACATTTCATCAACTATAAAAGATACATGAACGATCTAACATGTAAGGTTAATTTTAAAGAACCAAATTTAATGATCCTATATTACTCACTTCCATAATTTGACAACTAATAATCAAACATTAAAATAATTTTCTAGCTAGCCATCATATGATGTTGCATTGCTTTATAGTACTCTTTACAAGAGGAAATCATCAATAATTGTTACATCATTACAATAATTTCAACATTGCTTCCTCTACTACATGTAGGAAGATTACATCATATTACATAAAGAGATATGGACGAAAATACAATCTAATATACAAGTACATGATAGGATGTCTTCACAAACTGGAACAGGAACTAGAGTCCACAATGCAATGATCAATCTCCATGTACATGAACATGCAACAAGAATACCCAATGGAGGAAAAGCACCAACCTCCTGACCATATGGAACCCTGAGGTCCACCACCTCATGCTAGGAGATAACACAAGGTCCCACATCCAATAAACAGTTAGGAAGGCAACAAGCTAAGATAAGCAAGGGGTTATACATGACACCATAACAACACTGCTAACAACACCAATATTTTCAACTTACATCACTTCTAGAGGCACACACATAATAGAAAGAGGAAATATGACTAGGGAGTGCTAGATTGCAATAGAGAGGAGTGTCATCACTCGGTCCTAGCATGGGTTGTCTTGGAAGTCTCTCACTAGACCCTAACCCCCATCTATGGTTGTCCTAGTAAGCCTCTCACTAGGTTTTGACCCCATAGGGTGACACATGCAGAATCAACATTCCTTTCATGAGGACAAGGAAGTCGATCTTGCCAACCAAGCCTTCTCAACCCATCCTTAGCCTATACGAGCACTACAGGAAATGGGTGAGGCATCCATTATCTTGTTTAATGTGAATTCTACCCATCCCACTAATACATTATTAAGGTTGTCACTAGATTAAGAAACCCTCCAATGGGTTGTCCTGGAAACCATTTTGGGTTTCAGCCCACATTGAGAGCCATTCCCCCTACTTGCAAGTAGAAAACCCTACACAAAGCAAGGCATTGCCCATCTTGTACACCTATCACAATCTCATGGATCCATACATAGACAGTAGGGCAATACCCTTAGGGGTTGTGTTCGTACAGTGCACATGACCAACAACATAGCCAAACCACTTCCAAGGTTAAACAACCCTAAGGACCAATCATACAAATATACCCCCTCCTAGGCCTCTGGAAAACCAATGTACTAAGCACATTTCCCAATGGCACAAAACCTTAAACATACCTTGCACAAATGACATCCATCTTTATCTATTACATAACCACCTTTAAACCCAATAATCAAAACACATTGTTTAATACAAAAATTAATCCTAGCGTTATAACCATGAAGATATTCCCTTAAATAAGGCATTATTTCAACTTTCTTTCATTCATTTTACTTAATCACTTAGTTCAACTAATCAATTATTTACTACAATAATTATATTTAAACATAACTATATCATTAGTAAAACAACCATCTCCATTGAACTAGTTAATAGGAAACCCTAATATTAAATTTTCAACTTTAATATAATACTATAATAACAAGATTCTAATTAGTTATTTCACATAGTGATTCTATTAAATAATTATAAAAATAATTAACAGTCATCTACTAATTAGTTAACAAAGAGTAATCTAAGTCATTTAACATTTAACTTGAATCATTTAAATTAACTAATCCACAATCACTCAATCAAATACTCCATATTACAATAATACTCATATAACTAACTTTTAAATTAGCATCACAAGTGACATATATTAATCTAATCAATTTCCTATCGTAAAGATATAACAATTAATTGAGCTATCTTTACATTTATTTCCAACACAACTTTATCTAATTAACTTTATCGTTTAACCTTTAAGTAAACAAGACTATGTAAATGTAGATTCATTTATCTCATTTAATCTAATCAATTTCCTATCATAAAGATATAACAATTAATTGATCTATCTTTACATTTATTTCCAACACAACTTTATCTAATTAACTTTATTGTTTAACCTTTAAGTAAACAAGACTATGTAAATGTAGATTCATTTATCTCATTTAACAACCCCTAACTCTCAATTATCTATATATGAAATAAATCAATTCACTTTAATTAAATACCCAAATCATTTATCTATAAAAAAATAAAATACTCGTTTTAATAATAACTATCCAATTAAAAATCTTTTATTACATAACATTTTTATTACTTCACTATCATATAATCTATCCCAAATATATAACCATTCTATATATATATGTCATATTATTAATGAAATGCAATCATAATATCAATAATCAACTTCCAAATTGTAAAGCTAACCCGGATGCATGCTGCAAAGCAGCAGTGAGCACCAGTAAAGGATTAGGGCACATGACCTGCCTAGCCAAGGCTAAGTTGTGTGTTGTGCATGCCTCATGCACAGGGAGACCTGGTGCGGGCCATGCTCAACGCACAAGCCTGCTCAACATGGTGGATGGTGCCTAGGGTGGGGGTGTGTAATCCAATACGATGGCCAAGAAAAATGCAGAATGAAAATCTTAGCATGCAAAAATTGTATCAACAAAGGCAATTCAAACATTGTGTTCAGGACGAAGGGGTTTGGCCATTATCACCATATCAAATATATATATATATATATATTAGAATACAGAAGGTACCCAATTACATTTATTGGGAATAGCATAAAGAACAAAATGACAATAAACCTTTATTATTATTATTATTATATTCTGAAATAATTAAATGTTTCATTCATAGGTAGGATAAAATAATCAACATTTACTTTTAGAAGGTAGAGAGAGGAAAATCAATCAAATTTATCGTACACTCGAAAAGGAAAATGTAAACAAAAGATCAAAATCCAACCTGGATCCAACGCTTGGTAGGAATGGAAACTTGATGTCGAGCTCAAACGTTCACTCACAAATCCAACTTCTCCAAATCCACAATCCAAAATTCAAAAAACATAATTCCTGCATAATCAACAATAGAGGAAAAATTTACAGATAATTCCCTCTGCCATCTCTTCCAAAACATAATGAAATCCCCACCAAAAACCAAAAACCAAAAAAGTTTACAGGAGAAGTAAAATGTCAGTTATACGGGAAATCCAAAATGATCCCAACCAACTATATAGAATGGATTATAGTTAAATTTAATTTATTGAATAAATAGTTAGGACAATTAAAAGCATTTCATTTAAAATCATTATTTCAAGGGTAAATATGGAATATTTACTTCCTATAGCTCTTTCACACAAACGGGTAAAACCATTTACCAAACATTTACGTACACATTATAATTAATTATATAACTCTTACCTTATAAAATTTTTATTTATTCATCATATTATTATTATTTATTAATTATAACATTACATTATAAATTTATTTTACTATTAATTATGATAATATATATTTATTTATTTATCAAAGGTATACCCTTTTCCTTAACAATTTATTTTAATGCATAAGATAACCAAAGGCATTTTATCAGAAAATTTAAATTAAATAAAACCAAATGCCAAATAATTACCTGACCACTAACCAAGGTTGAAATGCAAAACACACTGGCAATACTCACAGGGTGCCAAACCGGATACTCATCCTCTTCAAGGACAATGGCTAGGGTAGGGGATCAAGTGTTATCTCTGATCAACTAATCCATTAGGTTCAAGGCACGCTTAGACCTACCTATTTAGGTGGAGTTGACACCTAGTACCTGCAACCTACAATACACAAAACGGTTGTTCATATACATATACATATAAACAAACACACTGTTAAAGGGAATCACGTTGCAGGGTGCTCACAAGTGAGTGATGCAACACTATCCCTTTCACTCAATCACATTAGCAAGACCAACACCTAGTAATCAAATCATATAACAATCATCTACATAGACCTACCTATTTAGGTGGAGTTGACACCTAGTACCTGCAACCTACAATACACAAAATGGTTGTTCATATACATATACATATAAACAAACACACTGTTAAAGGGAATCACGTCGCAGGGTGCTCACAAGTGAGTGATGCGATACTATCCCTTTCACTCAATCACATTAGCAAGAACAACACCTAGTAATCAAATCATATAACAATCATCTACATAGTAATCGGGATAAAATCAATCACATGATAATCACATAACAATCATGATAAGATAATCACATAGTTCTCATGATAGGGTTAGTCCTCATAATCAAATCAGATCTCCATAGTCACATGAATAAAACCATATCAGAACACATAAATAATCAGTTTCTTAATAATGATCATCCAACCATTTACTAATCATAACATGTGCATAAAACCTCAAGTATCAGAAGTTTCATCAATGGCATCATCCTAACAATAAATCTAACATCATATAATGTATCATAATGTATCATAATATAATAGATCAACTGTCAGTCTATCGGGGAAATAGTATGAGAGGCATTACATCCTCTCCCTCTAGGATCAGGCTTACTCCTAGAAGCCTGTAAACAAGAAAGGGTACAACTTCCCCATCTGAGATGCATCCTCCAAAGTGGCCGAAGACTCTTCATTAGGATCCCATTGGATCCTCACCTACTCAACGTCTCGACCCCTTAGGATGAGTCTCTTGTGCTGAAAAATTCCCACAGGCTCCAAAGCCAGCTGCTCATCCTCTACCTACAAGGCATTCCATTCAAGAACATGTGAAATATTTGGATTGTATAGCCTGAGAAC